>APFE030822441.1:164971-176147 GCA_000404065.3 Pinus taeda
ACTGATTACCCTGAACTCAATCTAAGCTATTATAAATGTCTTTTCTTCAGTTATGGTAATGAAAGTGTAATTCTTAATTGCTACCTTTCACACTATATCATCACAGTGATCTATTCTTTCAGGAATTCAAGTTTGCTCCTGAGGAATACATCCTTTTCTCACACCTCAGCTTAGTGAAAAATTCTTAACTGCTTTTCACTGGTTGTTTACACTCCATTATCACAATCTACAGTTTGTTTCACAAAATATATAAAGGCCCTGTAATTCCAGCTGCACCAAACTCAGGATTTCAAGAAACCAACAGCCACAGACTCCATTGCCCAATGGATTAATCCACCTGCAGAGAACATTTCAAAACTATCAGAAAATATCCTCCCAACCAAACACAAAACAAACAAACCTTTACTTCATAACTAGCCTAAAATCTCCATAGAACAGAGACAAACCTAACAGAGAGAGCCCTCTTTGATTACAGCTGGGCTAGAAGCTGTAATCCAAAGATTGGTTAGTGGTTACCCCGGCCGTATTCCCTTGGGAGTCATAGGGAAAAACCTGGGTGTTAACACTTCCAATGCATTACAAGATATGGTCGGATTGATTTCTTAAGGCTCGATGTGATCTCTCAATTCTTGAACATTTTTCTTCTTGATATGTCCTTCTATATTGATAGTTTGAGGAGTGGTAATTCCATCCAATGCCTTACAAGATATGGTTGGATTCATTTCTTCTTTCTGGATGTGATCTTTCACTTCTTGAATGTTTTTCTTCTTGATATGTCCTTCTACCTTGAGAGTTTTAGGAGCGATAATTATTTCCAATGCTTTACAAGATATGGTCAGATTCATTTCTTCTTTCTCTCGGATTGGTTCCTGGTGTATATACTCTTCTTTTGACGTTTCTTGATCCTTTTCTTCCTCCTCTCCACAATCAATGTAAAATAATTTCTTCTCAGCACACTTATGACCTTTAATGTATTTTTTATCACAATTGTAACAAGGCCCCCTTTCTCTTTTTTTCTTCCAATTGTTGTGGTGTAATCCTTGTAGGTTGTGGAAGGCTAGGAGAAACAACACTTCCATCTTTATGGTTGTGAGGATTAGACTTCCTTGTTGCCATAATTCTGCTTTCCACTTTGTAATAAAGCCTATTTTCTCTTTTCTCTTCCAATTGTTGTGGTGTTGCTCTATCGAAGGTGTTGATCTTTGTATCCTCATAATGTTCTATCATTTCCTCCGTGAGAATTGACCACGTAACAAGTTGTTTACAAGAACAAAGCCCATTATACCATAAAAATTGATCCAGTTCTAAATATGAAGATGCAATACATACATTTTGTAATAGTGGTACACCATGTAGATCAAAATATTGCTCCATCTATAGTATCCAATTTACTAGATCCTTTCCATCAAACTTCCTCATATCGCCTTTTCTTGATTTCAGGAGCTCGATATTGAAATGACTGTAACTCTATACTTTCAGATCTTAAAGCTATGAAATTTTCTCCTGCAGTAGACCTCTGAGTCCTCTTTCTAACCCCGCAAGTCTGATTAGAATTTGATTCTCCAAGCAATAGTTATGCCCAATCTCCTAAGATGACCTAATTATATAATGTTTTAGTAGAGCAAACTTGTATGACATGCCACATGTCATTGTTTTGATCTTTGGATCTGAAAACTATGCACAAAAAACTATAGTCCATCCTCTTTCTATAACTTCTTACAAAATTTCAATTTGTTTCTTAGAGAGAGTTATGATGATTTTCCCAAGATCACTTATTTAGGATGTAATTCGGGAGTCTGCAAAAACCCTAACTTCCTCAGATCATATATCCGAAAATATAGCGAGACAAGATTTGAAATTCGGACCCGAGATTGAGAACTATTTCTTCCCAAATGGGTTTTTCATTTAGCTTCTTAAAATTCATAGCGAAAAGGTTCTAGTGAAAATACCACAATGACCTATTTTAGATGAAATTATAGAGATTGCAAAAACCCTAACTTCTTCATATCATATCTCTGAAAATATAGTGAGACAAGATTTCAAATTTAGATGTGCGATTCAACAAGATTTCTTCTCAAATCAGAGCCTTTTATAGCTTCTGAAACATCGCAGAAAAAAAATTATCGCGAAAATACCATGATGACCTGTTTGGAGCAACAAAACCCTAGAATCCAAAGCTTTGATACCAAATGTTATGATACCAGCTCACAAAAGATAGAAAAGATAGATGAACACCTTAGAAATAAGCCTCTTCGAGGGGGAAACCTCCTTTACATTACACAAATGAACAATTCTTGGATGATACAAATGACAGGACCTCCTTTCTATATATAGGAGTCTAAGGGGTCATAATATAATCAGAGCCGACATAAGAATAATAATGTAAGGGCACAATAATAACAATAGTGCATTTCTATGGGGCATAATAACAACAATATGGGACTACATGGGCACAATGATATAATAAGGGGGTTGTACTAATAACAATAAGGGGTTACACTAGTAGTATAGGGACCTAACAAAGGCACCCTCAAATCTCTCTCTATTCCCTCTGTAATTTTGGTTTTCAGCCATTGGTTTAGTAGGAATGGGTTCCTCCTCTTCTTCTTCCCCTGTAGGTTCATCAAAATCTTAGGTTGCTCACCTAAGGGTTCCTTGAGTTCACAACCACCAAAAAAGAGAGAAGGTTGGTTGTTGGATGCAATGGGGGTATTTGGCAAAAATTTCCCTGAGTTGTCCCTATTCCTATGAGGCATGAAAGGAAATATTTTTGGGTTGGTTTTGTATTCTTTTTAAAACTTGGAAAGTACTTCCAGAATTGAAATTGCTGACTGAATGAAAATTATTGACATAATGAAAAAGCTACATGCTGAATTGAAATCCTACTTGGAGAATGGAAAGGAAAGTAGATAATGCAAAATGAAAGAAAGGAAATATAATTAAACTAATGGTAAAATAATGGTAGAGTATTGAAGACAAGAAATAGTAGAAGAGAAAGCAGTAATCACATTCTACTGAGACACCTCCCTAGCAATGGTGCCAAAAAGTGATGAGCGCCATTATTGAAACAATGATGCTGCAACTCCCGAGCTACCATCTTTACTTATCAACCTAGGGTTGGTACAAACTTGGAGGTGAAAATGTTGTATGCACAAGTAAAAGTGATGGTTCTGCCTGTTTTCATTGTTTAGCTGGCGAGAGACCACTGGGGTTCCAAGCTAGACTTCTATAGAGTCAGAAGAAGATTTATTCTTTGATTGAAGAAGGGAAAATCTACTCTAAGAGAGAGTTACTCTACTGCAGTAATGGAAAAAGACAACATGTAATGCTAAACCACACCATACCCTAATTAACCATTTAAGGAGCTATGCTAAACAGAAATACTAAATCAACAATAAACAAATGCTACTATCTAAGTTGTAGAAGTAAAAAGCATCAAACAATACTAAGGTGCAAGCAAAGAAACTCAACTAAATATGTTTTCACTTTTTTGGTTTTTTAGGCAAAATCAAATATGCAAACTATTTTTTCTTGTGGATGTGATAGGTGGATGGAAAGTTTTTAAGGATGGCTAAAAGGTTTATGAAGTGGTTGGATGGTGTGGAGGGGTCCTAGGGGGCTTTTTGTGACTTCCTAGAGGTTTCCCATCAATTTGGCCTCAAAACATGTCATTTCATGAAAACCTACAAGTTGTACTAGAAACCTACAAGATGATCTTGTAGGAATTACAGAAAACCTATAGGATACAGTCGAGAGCTAATTGTGTGGTATTGGAGGTGTTGGGAAGCTTGGGAAAGGTGTGTGATGGGTGGAATGGAGTGTTAGAAGGTCTAGGAGCACTCAAGAGTCAATATCCAAGATAAGGGATGGCTAGATTCACTCAATTTATTTAGGAGAATTTTATTAAAAAATAATGGAAAACTATAGTGAGGGTGATGGTGAAACAAGGGATGGATAAGGTGGATGAAGTGGAAGGTGGCTGCTAGTTATGAAGTCTTGGTCTCCTCCTAAAGTAGGTCCTGCTCTTCTTAAAACATGTGTGTCTTCCAAGAACTATGCAACAAGATACATTTTCATAAACTAGAAAAGCATGAATCAATTGCCTATATTATGCATGAAGAAAGTTGTTGAAGGGAATGAAAGCATGAGTGAGTTCTTATTGCAGAAATGGAGATAGAAAAAGATGACAATGAAATCTTCCTTGCAACATTAACCAACTACTGAATTAAATACAACAAACTCCAAAGCTCATACAAGAACAAGAAATCTTTGTTTTTGGGGTTGTTGAAGGGTCCCTTCCTCAAGTCATGGTCCCAAAGGGAGGAAGTGAGGCCAAGACACCTACTGACAACATTATGGTGATCCTCTTTCTCCTTGCTAACCTACTACTTTAAAGAAGGAAAAAATGGAAGTAAACTATCACATAACCAATCTAATCTACATTGCTTATAATGGAAATGCATCTACTAAGAAAAATAACAATTAAGCTATGAATCTACAATAGCATACAGTACAATAAAGAGGAGCCTTAGCTGATAGGGTTGGGCCCTAACCCAAGAGCTTCAACTCTCTGAGTTAACTCAGTGCTAACACAAAACAAAACTCATTCTTATTACCAAAACAACAGATTACATCAAAAGAACTGTCACAAGTCATGCAGCTCGAAAATAGATCAGAGTTTTACAATGAAAATCTGAATCCTACTGAGGTCCTAGGCCTCTCTACTTATACATATTAAGTCTCCAATGAATTCCTTAAAATTAGGGAGGCTCAACTCCCAAACTTGAGATAAATTGGTGCTTTGTATTTCACTTGCTCGGTTGCCTTCTAGTCCTCATGATTTGGTTGTTTGCACTCTGAGTTGATGGAGCAATATTCAAATGGAGGGGTAGTAAATGAGGAGGATTTACCTCCTATAATCCCTCTCCCTTGTCCCATTCGAATTTTAAACTTGATCTTTGCCAAAATTCCTTGATTTTATCCTTTAATCTTGCATTAAATGCACATTAGACCACAAAGCAAAATATCCAACTCTAACTCATCTCATAAAGAAAATATAATCAAAGGTATGCAATAAGTTATTAGAATAGTTGGTTTGACTAAGCTAGGAGGTATTAAAGGAATTATGGGAAGCGATACATGTGTATGATGTATGAAGATACATTGCAACAAAGAGGATTTTTAGGTTGTATGGTATATGTGCTTACACCATATATGATTATCCAAGCTTAGGAGTTTTCTCTACTAAATGAAATTTTTATTGACTTGTTTATTGTTATAGCATCATTCATCACTCATGTAGTTTTGATGCTTTGATATGGCCTTGGGTAGCCTTTTCCCATTCAAACTTGATCATTTATTCAAAAACAATATTTTCAATTCCATACACTACTCTTCCCTTTAAAAAGCATGTACAAACACAGGTACCATAATACAAAACTTGTGTGTATGGTTTAAAATATGAAAAAATAAAAATATACCCTATTTTTTGGGTGGGGTTTACGGGTTTCACCAAAAGTGCACCTACAGGAGCTTGTGGCCTAACAGAATCCATTGATTTTTGGTAGTATTTATACACCTCATGAGAAGGCCTAATGATAGAAGGAGATAGGATATCAACATTATAGTCCTTTTTATCCCTAGATCAAATCTGATTTTCCCTATGCTTACTGCACTCCTAGTCATAGGAAACCCTTGTTTCCTTGCATAGATGCTCATCCTACATTATATGGCATCCTTTTGCACATGATTCAGAGGTGATATTTGAGGCTTGGGCTAGATGGATCTAGAGGAAAGTTTCTTTATTGCTGCGATCGAATCATGTTTTATATTTCCACTACCATTTGTTGATATCAATAAAGAAGATTTGTCTTATTCCTAATGTGTTATGATCTCATGTTTTTTATGATTCATGTGTAATATGTCATGATTTATATGTTCGTGCTTGATGATATAACATGTTTATTTTTCATGCACTTTGAACTACTTTCTATATATATGCTTCTCTGAATTGTATCGCAGGTCTAATCACTTTGGAGGAAGCAGAGAGTTTGGACCCTACAAGATCAACATCAAACATATGACCTATGGGTACTCCTCTCAAACCCAACTTTGATAGTCTATATAGTTTGCTTGCTTGAATGTATGCTTCTTCTCGATAGTCCAACTTTGATTTGTTGAGATTTTCAATCCTTACCTTAGGGAAGATTTTCCCACAAACAAAACTAGTGACTCCAGTAGGGAATACAGTCACGCATTTCCTAGAAGGGTTTTTTTTTCCCTCTTTCTTTATTTTTCTAGTATTATTAACTCATTTGAAGTTTGGGCAATTAGTCTGATCTTCTGGATCAGGTTTTATTTTTTTTCCCTATTTTTCTACATATACACATTTTTTCTTATATACAGAGGCGTACACATGCTGTTTCTGCCAAAGAAAGTCATGTATATGGTAGTTTCCTCAGAAACATTTGCATGTACACACTAATATGTTATTACACAGTTGCATATATTTGGAAAATTTTGAATTTTTTCAAATTTAGCCTTGAGTCAGGGGTGTAGCTGTTGGGACAGCATCCCTAGGGTCAATTTTGACAGTTTAAGTAATTTTTGGGTTATAATTTTGTAAAGAATGTAAAGTCTTCATGAAATGTGGAAGTGGAGTGCGCAGTTAAGTAAGATTCAAGGGGGCTTTAGCCCCTTGTATGGGTAAGTGATAGGATGGTTTTGAGACCCACCCATAAGCCGCAAGCCATGGTATTGTAATAGAAAGGATATAAATATTTGTGCTATAGCGAGTCTAGGAGAACTTAACCTGGGATGAAGATTTATTGAAAGGGAAAGGTGCTAAGATAGGAAAGGTTTGTTCCTTGTACGTAGGCGAAAGGGGAAGGCTCCTACGGCTGAGTGCACATAGACCTTGGCAAGTCCACAGCAGAGTGCACGGACCCTTGCAACTAGGTACATAGGGTAGAAGAGTCTATAATTTGAACATTGAATATAATAAAGACTGTGTTGGGTTGAATTAACTACATCTTAGTCTTGTTATTTAATTATGCTTATGTTAATGTATCTTCTTTCTGTAAGTTGTTTTCTATGAATTGAGGTATATTCTCTACATGAATCTGTTGTATCTTTAATATTTATGCATGAAAAGTGTACTGAACTGTTTCCACAAGATATTAGATAGACCTGTTATTGTAACTATTTGAAACGAGTAGATTTGTGTGAAGGCAGATCTAGGGTTGCTATTTACTGAGCGAAAGTCTTGAATTTGCCTCTTTTATGTCTGATAAGCATGATCATGCCCCTTCGTGAAGACCTGGAGGTCAATTGGATAGAGTTATAGTAGTGGACCATAGGAAGGTATAGATCTGCATGAAGGAAGATCTGAGCTACAAGGGTTTCAGAATACACATCGCATGGTCCCTGAATGCAGAAACCTAGTTTTAGCATCCCCTAATACTCCTTTTGGTGAGAGTGCAACCTATGCTACACAGGTTGGTGCCAAAAAGGGCTAGAAGTTAGGGTTTTTTTGGTTGGCACAAATACATCTGAACCTGAGTCAAGCCCCCTCAAGCCAACAAATGGTTCTGTTGTCGAGACCAAGATCTGTCTAAGAAATGTGTGATGTTGAATAATCGGTTTCCTAGAAAGAAAGAGATTGAGAAGTGGATTGATTGAAAAATTCACATGTTTGTGGCTCAAGAGAATAGGAGACCTGAATTATCCAAGGAATAGTGGTTGCAAAGAAATTTATACACAAACAAGACCGAGGTGTTCTTCTATTTCTTCCCTGATGAACTACACGAGTGGCTGTCTAGATTGGTAGATAGTTAGGGGACATGGAGGCTTGACAACCCTATAGTGTGGACTCTGGAACTAATGTGACATCTGGAAGCATTAGAAAGTAAAATCACATGGGTCTTGGATCACTGGATTGATCGTACACTTCGAAGTTTTGTGATTGAGTTCACAATCGGTAGAACTATCAGCTATAGTGAAGCGAAACGTAGGCTCTTCAAGGGACTATGAGGTAAGTATTTGAAGTCATTGAAAACATGGATTAAAATTTTGTTATCTAAAAAGAGGGTGATGAAATTACCTTGATGTTTGGGGCTATGCGAAGTGGGAAATTCTTTAGAAAAAATGAAGGAGAGAGCTTAGAGTACAGTGCATTGATCAAGTCCCCATCTAGTGGCGACGAAGGGACGTTGTTGACTACACCACGAAGTGTAGTATGGCTGATTAAGCAGGGTATCCGGAGTATACCTCATATGACCACCCTACCTCCACCTCCACCTCCGCCTCCACTTCCACCATTCAACAAGGCAAACATCATGAAGATACCGATTTTTAAAGGGGTAGGGTGTGAGGACCCCAAATGGTTCTCGTTTGTTGCAGGAGCTGTATGGATGACAGAATAGATTACAGATGATAACATCAAGAAAGCACAGCTGGTCATGGCCCTACAATACCAACCTTTAACCTGGTATATCAATTATTATGCATATCACCCCAATGTGACGTTGGCAAAAACTCAGCAAGCACTGAATAAAGAATTTAGAAAGCCTAAGTCAAAGGCACAGTCAGTAACTGAGTTCAAAGAAATTCGACAAAGGATAGATGATTCATCCTAGGACTTTGATCAGAGGTTGAAATTCCTGATCAGGCAGGCCAATATGGTGATTACCGATTCCCAGCATCAAGATTGGTATATCATGTTTCTCTTGCCACACTTAAGATTTCCCTTGTACAACAAAATATAGAAACACAATCAAAAGCCTTAGAAATCACGATGAGGTTGGAAGCGTGACCCACATAGGATACAAACCTTGGAGTGCAACAAACTCACTCCCAGTTGGATAGTCTACACTTAGAATTACAGAGCCTAAAGAAAGGAAAGGAAGCCTAGCCTGAGGTGCGTACTAAAGTTTGGTACTTGAAATGCAAGGGCCATGGGCATGATAAGGACCACTGCCTAGTTTATAAGAATTATCGTATTGGGGGAGTGCATATTCCTCTGAACCCATAAAATACTACTAATTTGAGCATGGGGGCTATGCTATCAGTCAATTTATAGGACAAAATGTAACGAGGAATTGCCATCCGCTACAAAATTTTGTACAAACCCCTCAGCAGTTGTTTTGCAATTTTTGCAAGTTAGTAGTTCATGATGAGTGTCATTTATGAAGCTATGAATTACTAATGGATAAAATCCCTACCTACTGTATGCAGGCAGAAAATCAACCTCAAGAGTAGGGCGTAGGTGGAGCGCATGGAGGATTCCAAGGCTGGGGAAGAGGAAGACGAGGAGGGGCTCGTAGAGGTCATGGACAAGTGATCTGTTATAACTCTGGTGAGCAAGGACACTTCATGCGAGACTTCTAAAACACAATGCATCCATCATGTCAATAATTTAGGCAATTCTACCATGTGATACAAGATTTTCTGATCCTTATAGCAAAGATGAAAAAAAAGAAGACACATCCCCAACAGCCTATGCAAAATATCCAGATGATGAGGGAGGAACCAAGCTAATAAGATCATAGTGTAAATATAGTAACAAGAAGTTTTATGATGACCAACGAAGATAAGGGAAAATAGCCAAAGACTAAGGAATGGGTGTGCAAGGCCACTTATAAGGAAGTTGGATTTGACCTTAACCAATCTAAGGAAACTTTCATGGAGGCTAAAAATAATTTCGTTGAAGCTTCTATGTTAGGAGTCAAGAGAAATATGATGGGAATAATGAAGTGCAAGATGAAAATCCCTCGCTGTTAGCCACTTTCCTAAAAACCTATATGAAGTTCCTACTTGATAAGAAGGTAGTAGAAGGGCTCCAAGAATTAATAGACAAGTGTGCAGATAATATTAAGGTTCCTTTAGAATATCACATTGTAAGGAAACTCGGTAAGCATAAGAAGAGGATAGGACATGAGATGAGGCTAATTGTGCAGATAGATGAATATGAAATGGACTAAGTCATCCTAGATTTGGGTTCCAATGTGAATGTACTATCGAGGAAGACGTGGGAAAGAATGGGGAGACCTGCGTTGCACTGGTCTCCTATACAGATGCACATAGAAAATCAACATAATATTATTCTGATGGTGCGCTTCTATGGTGTGATGGTAAATATTGAGGGCACGAGTGCATTGGCTAACTTTGAGGTCATTGAAATAGTGAATGATAGTAACCCTTACCCATGCTACTAGGAATTGACTGGGATTTTGACATGGACTCATTAATTAACTTGAAGAAGTGGAAGATGATTTTTGAAAGCAAGGTGCTCAAAGTTGTAATACCACTAGACCCTGCTGAGGGAGCGCGCTATACTGAACTTGTTCATGAATTTATGGAGGATGATGATGATCTAGATCATATATATAATATCACAACGTGAAACAAAGATTGGATCAATCCTACGGCTGATGGATAAACTGGATGGGATGGGATAGCTCCTCCATCTCAAATTCAGATGAAGAGCTTGAACACTAGCAGAATCATTGCATGAAGTATCGACGACGCATTGCAATATGATGACCAAACCACTAGGGTGTGTCTTAACTGAGGTAAGGAAGCTTCCCCACTATGATGGTTTGACTTATTTCAGTCTATTTCTAGATGAATTTGAAAGGGAATTACCTGAAGAACATCGCTTCCAAGTGCTTGAATTGGCACTGCACGACACCTTCACGTTAGTGGGGTGCACAAGGAGAAATTTGGTGGTTCGAAGGAATATAGAAGGATGGTGAAATTAAGGTTTGGATATGCTAATACTAGAATGACTAAGAATTACAGTGGGAAGGATGATTCTCGTGATCATTTGGTGTAGTGGACTAAGGCCTAGGGAATAGAGCTGTAGGAATTTACAGGGTAAGTTCCTCAGAAAGAACACCAAAAGGACACCGCTCACAACCAGATCTCAAATCAATACACCAGTATTTTTGACGTGGGTAAAACCCTCAAAGAGGGAAACAGTCCACGGCCTGAGCCAACGTGGCCACTTCAGGCAATTTATTAATCAAAGAATGAAAATTTACATAAGATTTCTCTCATAGACGGATTACCTGAACAATGACCCTCCATGCGCTTTAAATAGAACTCATGGACCAATCGGGTGTCAAGCCACGGATCAAGTGTCGGTAATACCGAGGAGAGAGTGAACCGTCGGATT
>APFE030822441.1:192447-312690 GCA_000404065.3 Pinus taeda
AAACCCTTAAGGTAGGGAAACACCATACATTCACTCCTTAAGGAAGGAGAACACTCCACAAGCCATATGCATGTTCATACAATATTCCTTGACATCTCTCAATGTGGAGTCTCTAGCCTCTATATATGCCTCATACATACAATACCATGGGTCATTACCATGGTTCCCTCAATACCATCTATCTAATACCATGGGCCCATTACATTGTTACTAACTACTTGTGGTCCCTTACATGATACGGGTTAACCACCTTATTTATTATTATGGTCCATCCCATTATTACATTATTTCCTTGGGTACCTCCCTTTGCACCCCATATTATCCCCCCTAGGTATATAATAGATGATACAGGCACAAGTTTAGGAATTGCAGTGAAAGGAATCAGTGTTAAGGGCTCTGATCCAACCATGGACAAAGGAGGAAAGCCATATTTCTTAGACTGTTCAAGAAAAGCTAAAAACTTTTGAGCAGACTCAAAGGACCATGTGCCTTGTGGTGGAGGGACCAACTACAAAAAAACTAGTCAAAGAAGTGAAACAAGCTACACTATAGAGCATTATAGGGCTAGAAGCATTGAATTAGGAGTTCAGTGAACTCTGCCACAAAGTAGAGAAGCCAGCTAACTGACTCGAGGGCGAGTCACCAGATTTGTGTTGGGGGTCTATTGGGATAGGGTCCCTAGGGTCAATGTTTAACAGTTTAAGTAATTTTTGGGTTATAATTTTGTAAAGAATGTAAAGTATCAACGAAATGTGGAAGTAGAGCCTGCAGTTAAGTAAAATTCAAGGGGGCTTTATCCCCTTATATGGGTAAGTGATAGGATGGTTTTGAGACTCACCCATAGGCTGCGGGCCATGGTATTGTAATAAAAATGCTATAAATATTTGAGTCATAGCGAGTCTAGGAGAACTTAAATTGGGATGAAGATCTATTGAAATGGAAAGGTGCTAAGATAGGAAAGGTTTGTTTTCTATACTTAGGTGAAAGGGGAAGGCTCCTGCAACTGAGTGCGCAGAGACTTTGGCAAGTCTGCAGTTGAGCGTGCAGGCCCCTGCAACTCGGTGCATAGGGTAGAAGAGTCTGTAATTTGAACGCTAAACCTAATAAAGACAATTTTGGGTTGAATTAAATACATCTGAGCCTTCTTATTTAATTATGCTTAAGTTAATGCATCTTCTTTTTGTAAGTTGTTTTTTATGAATGGAAGTTTATTTTCTCCACGAATCTATTGAATCTTTAATATTTATGCATGAAAAATGTACAGAACTATTCCACAAGATATTAGATATACATGTTATTGTAACTATTCGAAATGACTAGATATGCTTGAAGGTAGATCTAGGGTTGCTATTTACTGAGCGAAAGTCGTGAATTTGTCTCTTTTATGTCTGATGAGCACGATCGTATCCCCTCGCGAAGACCTAGAGGTCATTTGGATAAAGTTTTAGTAGTGGACCATAGGAAGGTATAGATCTATGCGAAGGTATATCTACACTACAAGGGCTTCAAAATACACATCACATGCTCTCTGGATGCTAAAAACCTGGTTCTAGCATCTCCCAATACTGCTTCGGGTGAGACTACAGCCTGCGCTATGTAAGTTGTTGCCGAAAAGGGCCTGCAGTTACGATTTTGTTGGTTGGTGTGAATAACTCTGAACTTGGGTTAGGCACCATTAAGCTAACAATAACTTGGTTTTTCTACTTTATTAAGGTCATTTATAATATGGAATGATCTTGTTTCTTGCTGGTGTCAGTTTCTTTGTCTCATTCTACAAAAAGATTTTTTCAACCTAGGGTTTGCAACTATTTGAAGTTTCTTCATTTTAAGTTTGGGTTTCAAACCTTCTTCGTGAAGTTCCTAACTATTCTATGCTTCTGGAACAATGAGTTGATTCTCAACTTGCTTATAATCCAATCTTTTCACTACTTCACTTTGCATTCTCAAAGTTGAATCATTTGGTTTCTTTTTGGTTATTTGAAAAGGGTCTTTGCGATTTTGGTTAAGTGAAATATTTTGGTTCTCTAAAATCTTTCTGTTTTTTTGAATCTTTTATGTATCCTTTAGGTCAAGTTGTTCAAGTTTCGTGGTCTCTTAGTCACTTTAGTCCTATCATCTTGGTGATGGTTTATGGCTTGTGAAGTTTGGAGTATTTTCTCTTGATTTTGACCATGATGTGTTTGATTGCTTTGCCTTATTGGAACTTTTCTTTTAAGTCCTTAAAAAGAAAATAAAAAAACATTTGATTTTTCCTTTCCTTTCTTTGGTTTTTTGTTTTTGATCTTCTTTTGCTTATCAACAAGTGTGCAAGTATTTGTTTGAGGTTGAAATTTTCTTTTCCTGGGAGATCTTTTCTTGATTATTTGTTTCTCTTTGTTTGGTCAATTTTTTTCTTTAGGTCTTTGAAAGAACACATTTGTTTTTTTAGAGTTTTCCATAGAATATTGCATTAGGAATTCTAGTGTGCATTAAGATAGTTTTCATTTTAGGAATTTTAGTCTCTTTCAATAGATGTTGAATGTGTGAGTATGTTTAAAGGAAAAAGAAAAGAGTTTTTTCTTTCATATATTTCTTGTAGAACCTTGCAGAGATCACTTTTTGTTGAAGAAAAAGAATTTGCATTTTCATGTAGCCTATTTTTCTATTGGTTTCTTTTTATGTTAGAACCTCATAAGTTTCTTTTCTACTACCCGTGACCTAAATAACAGCCAATAAAATCAAGCACTTAATAGAAAATGAACTAGATTTTTTATTTTTCATAGATACATCAATTAGTCTAGGGAATTTTAGGTCCTTGGAATAGGTGTGTGGAGAGTAAACTCTCCAAGGCCACTCTAAATTGAAACATAGAAGTTGATTAAAGAGTGTAAACCCATTCTCGTTAAGCTATCTGGGAAATCTCTTCTAACACATGAGTTAAGCACGAGGTCGAATGAACACAAGGAAATAGAGATACCCCCTCTCCTATTTATTGGATCTCGTGCCTGCGACTATTCTGATCGACTTCTGATTACGAATCAGTGACCTTAGTTGCCTATTTTAGGGACCACATAGGTGACTGCGGGGGGGAATATCCTTGGTACTTGAGACAGATGTTGCATAACTTTCATAGTACTTCTAGAGGGTTAACTTATGAAGCTCAAGTACTTGCACCAGAAAAGGCTATTGTCTAGAGTTTAGTGTAACTATTTATGATACCTTCGCTGGTGTTGGCAGGCTTGGGATATAATTATCCCAAAATAACTTTGGAAGGTCCTTATCTTCACTTTCTTGTATTTTGGTGTCTAGTCCTAATCACTAAGAGTGAAAATACCTGGAATCTGCTTGTTTGGTTGTATCTTTATGGACTTTTTAGTGGGTGATCTTTTCTCCTATATTTCCATATGTTTTTTTTTTAGTCTTTAACAGTTCTCTTAATATTTAAAAGTGGTTGATCGATAGGTTCGTCATTCTAGGAGGCTTTGTGGACTTTCACCTACGAGTGCCAAGCCTTCATATAGAAGACATAGGAGTAGTTATGCTAGTGATTTTCATCCAGTAGCAGCTAACACATCAAAGATTAATCCTACTTTAGGGGCTTTGATTTCATAGGGTGAACCTAGTTCAGTTCATAACTTGGATGGAAACGCTCTGGTCCTTGCAAGAGTGCTCTTCCAATCAGAAGAAGAGATTTATATTGAGGATGTTGTTGATTCCCCCGTGACTCCTTCAACACCTCTTCCTTCCCATCTTCCTTACATTGTATCATACATGGGTGCCTTGAGTCATAGGCTAAGAAGCCCTATTCACTCTCCTTATTTTTATCTGATGGAAAATGTTAGTGGCATAAGTACGGCTACTAATATTTATGGTGTGAAAACCCCTCCTTCAGTTGCAGGAAGGGGTACTATTGCTATCTCTATTGTTACACCTAGTACAGTAGTTGTTGGCTCTACCTCCTTTCCGGGTCTGAGTGGGAGCACCCAACCTTCCACACCTTTCACTGGTGCTTATCCTTTTGAGATTCCATCTAGTTGTATTCCTTCAGTTCCTTCAAACTTCCCATCTTCTATTTCCACATTTATCACTTCTATGCGAAGTGTTTCAACATATTTTGAGGGTTTTGCTTTTGGAAGTAGTAATATTCATCCTTCCAATCCATCTTTCAACTTAGGACAAGCGTATAATGTTAATCCTTTTGAAGGAAGTCAAGGATGGTCAAATCATTCCGTTAGTGGTTTAAGAGATGGGAACTTATCCCATATATTTGGTCAATATGGAAGTATGACCTTTCCTTATGTCAGGACCTCATAGGTCTTTCCTCTTCTAGCTAGTGCATGAAATCCTTATCAGGGGCTTTCCCCTTCTTTCAATGTTCTGCTAGGAGGAAACCTATGCATGGTTACCCTACAGTATTGGGTGGATACCCTTCGAATACTTCTGGGCCATAAGGATTTCATTATGGTTTAGGTCCTCCTACGAGTAACCCATGGTAACTTAGTGCCTCTCCAAATCCAGGATACTCTTTTCTTAATGTCGGAAATTCTTCTCTTACTCATCCATGCTTACCATTATTGGAAAATTTAAACTTGCCAGATCTTTTGAAATTGACAAATGATTTGATGTTATACAATCCAACTTGGCCTCCAGTCCCCACCTAATGCAAAAGCCCTAGAGAAAATTCCATGTAAAAATATATAAGTACCATATATCATGGGACATGTATTCCAAGCTGAATGGTGGGCATGACATCCTAGTGGGTATTCATTTGGTTGTTTATGGTTAAGGAAATTGGAAAATGCAATGGCTAAGGCATTAAAGAGGCAAAAAGGTATTTTGGCACATTTATTTATGAAAATAATGGAAAATAGGAGAAAAAGGAGGTTAAAGGTCATAGGTTCCATGTGAGGAGGAAAATGAAGGAAAATGATGGAAAATAAAGAAAATAGAGGCCTTATTAATAAAAAGGATTTTGAGGATCAGTTGGAAAGCTTCTTCCTTTTAGTGTGAACATTTTGTTAGTTCAGTTTTGGAGCTCTCTCATTATTTTCTCTCTCTCTCTCATACTCTTGAAGACTTAGAGTTTTCTTGGAGCACTCTTGGTGGGTTTGGCATACTTGGATTCTTGTAGTAAGAAAAGGAACTGCAAGAAGGCATCAAAATCAACAACTACATTAGATTTGCTTGCAGGTACCGAGTTGCATGTATGATTTCTTCACTAGTTTTGGGCATTCATGGCATATGCATGTGGTTTCTTGGTTGTGATCTATCCTTGGCATGGACGATGGCCTGGATCGATAGTGGATTGACTAGACAATCCATTTCTGGGATAGGCATGGTGATTGTGGATCTACTTTCATTGTTTTCTTTTGAGTTGGTTCTCATGTTTCCTTAGCTTGGTTTGAGTTATTAGTCCTAGAAGCCTTGGTTGAGCAAACACTCTAGAAGCCTTGTAACAGCTTGGGTTGAGTTACTAGTCCTGAAAGCCCTCGTTGGAAAAATGCTCTAGAAGCCCTTTGTGGGTTGAGTTACTAGTCTTGGAAGCCTTGATTGAAAAAACACTCTTAAAGTCCTGTATAAGTTGTGGGTTGAATTACTAGTTATGGAAGCCTTTTTTGGACAAATGCTCTCGAAGCCCTGGAAGGCTTGGATGGAGAGAAATCTGATGATGGTTTTTTTGGTGATGTCCGACTGTGAGGTGGAATCACTATTTGATGGGTTGAGGTGGGTGGCCTATCAAAGCCTTGGATGAGTTTTGATTGACATTTACTATGAGATCCCACATTCATTCTTTGAATATGACATGGGGGTGAATGGATGAAGAGAGATTTGGCTCAACCATTCTACTGTCAGGTGGAACATGGTAGTCCCATCTCGAGTTGGTTCATCACATTCATTAATGAGGAATCCATTCCTTTTATTTTAATGTTTAAAGTTATTGATGTATTTATGGATTTGATGGTTGATATGTTTATTATATTCTTGTTCCTATTATGTTGGTTATATGCACATTTTATGATAGCAACTATGTATGGCTCTCAACATGTTTTTACTCATATGTGAATAGATAATGTGTCTATGAATTAATGGAGGATAATGCATCAAATGGCATGAGGGAACAATAGTTTACATTAATTATAGAATAAGTATGAGATTCCTAGACTTAATTATGTTATTTACACCTGTGGATTACATATCGATGATATGTTTGATGAAACACCTATCATGGCTAATGTGGTTCTGGTTATGATCCTGTTTAGTTTATTCTTTTTTCACTTCTATTTCCTTAAAGTCACCAAGGAGGTTGAATCTTATCCATAGTGGCCACTCATCACATGTTTACCTTGGTTGGCTAGTTTTTGGGTAGATATGGGAGGAGGGTGTTACAGAGTAGTACCAAAGCATGGTTCAAACATTGGGACTGGATGGGCTCTATCATAGGTGAAATGGAGAACCAAGGTTTAAAATTTAGACCTTTCTTTCATATATGTTATAAATTTACTTCTATGGCATATTAGAAGTTGAATTTTTTTGCATATTTAAGGTAAATACCACTGATAATTTGGTCAAAATTTCAAATAATGGCTCACAATACTTTAGGAATTATGATCTAAGGAAGATGACCTTCCTGAATGCACCTTTAAACAAGTCATGTTGGAATTTCTGCAATAAATTATCTTCTGTAGGTTTTCGAAAGCTAAAAAATTGTTCACATTGAGGAGCAATACCACTTATCATGTGGTAGAAAATTCGGATATTGGGTCGCAATATTTTAGGATATATGAGTAGAGGGAGTCTAGACTTTTGATTGCTCCTAAAATCAGGCCTCAAATACGTCACGCTGACATTTTTGTTATAACTTTTCTTCTGGGCACTCTCATGATTTGAAAATTTGTCCACAATGAGGGGAAATCCCTCTAATATTGTGATAACAATTTCACATTTATTCACTATATTTTAGGATATATGACCAGTGGAAGTTGAGCTTTCTGGATACTCCTACAATTGTGCACCAAATAGGATTGTGTTGGTATTTTTGTTATAACTTTTCATCTATGAAATATCAAAAGTTGAAACTTGAACCATAGTGAGGGAAAATACCAATGATTATATGGTTCAATTTCCATAACTTGTACTACTATATTTTAGGATATATGCATTGAATCATTCACTATAGTAGTTTGTATGAAAAGTGTTTGATGAAATGCTTAAATGGTTCAATGATGAATTGTATACAAACTATTTGATAAAATGCCCCAATGAGTAGGTTGTTTGTGGTTGGGGACAGTATTGATGTGTAATATTATTGGTGTAGTTGATATATGCTTACTTGTATGCAAATAGTTTTCTATATTAGTTTGCATGTAAAGTGTTTGAAGAGATGCTTACATGCAAATGTAATACTATAGTAGTTGTTTGAAGAAAATGTAAAAGTATGGTAATTGTTTGAAGAAAATGTTTTTTTTTTTGGATGCGAAAGTATTGTAGTATGATAATATGGATGTAGTTGCTCTATGCCTATTTGCATGAAAGTATTTAAAGAATTGCATGTAAGGAATTTGAAAGGTTGTATGTAAGGAATTCAAAAATTTGCATGCAAGGAAATGGAAAAGTGGTGTGTTTTTAGTTATTGTGTTACAAGTAGAATCCGTGCAAAGTTTTGACTTAATCTCATATAAAATGTGTAGAAAATATGATGTAGGTTGACCCGATAATGCTATATAAATCAAAGCAGAATACTATAACCTACTTCTACTATCAATTTGCAGAAGCTTAAAGATTGAACTGAATAATATAACTAGAAGAAGAAGAATCAATCACATAATACACATGAAAATACTTTTGGGAAAGCCTCACCTAAAAACCCCACTATCTGTATTATCATACAAGGTGGAAATATATAGGAATTATACAAAGCCTTAGCTCTCACAACTATCCAACTCTCAATACAATCCTCACAAGCAATCTTGGCTTTTCTCTAGCCTTCCTCTCTGCCCTCGAAGTTCCTATTTCATTGCGCTATTCCTTGTGGATGATTCACCTGTTACCAAGTGGATGATCAAGCCTCCAAAACTACGCAATCTTCAAGGATGATGGCTTGACTACATGCATAAGTTTTCTTCATAAGAAAACACATGCACTAATAGTACATTTTCCTTGACTTTAATCTCAACTGGGTCTTTCTCGGAATAGATATGCATGAGTTTCTGATGAGGGAATCTTTAGTTAACTGGAGTAGCACTAGTTGAGTGCATGCATGCATCAACTGACTGTTAACTCACTATTAGTTCCTAAAATAGTTTGGAACTAATTTAACTAGACTTAACTTAGTAAACTAAGTCAATTAATTACAACTCAAATATAAATCAATCTTATCTCCTTAATTTAAGGGATAACTCCTACATGATTGTAGAAGGACTTCTAACTTGAATTTCTCCAACTAATTGATTCAAAATGAATTAATTAATTATTTCCAAGTAGCTGTTAAGACTAAATACGATTTTAATTAACAAATTAATTCAAGGACAAATTAAATTGGAATATTCTTGTTGCCATATTTCAACACTGCCTCTCAATAAGAAAGGTATTATTTGCCACCTCGATCCTGTCTCTATGGAACTCGAATTTACACTTTTATAATGTCTTTGTCAAAATGTCAGCATCTTTCTCCTCTATCGAAATATACTGCAGCAACATGATCTTCCTCACTACACAGTCTCCAAGATGGTGATATCAGATGTCGATGTGCTTGGACCTATCATGAAATACTGGATTCTCAGAGAGTTTGATACAACTCTGATTATCACAATAGATAACAGTTGGATCCATCCTCTGATCAAACAAAACAACTAGGATTTTCTACATCCAAATGGCCTCACATGATGCCTGACTTACAGCCATGTATTCTATCTCTGTCGAGCTGAGTGCAACCGACCTCTATTTCCTATTGTACCAAGAAACTTCCACTGAACGAAGGTTGAAAAACCCTCTTGATGTGCTCTTCTGATCAGATGGACTCCCTATCCAATCTGCATCAATGAAGCCCTATAGCTTCACTTACTCTATCTATTTGTACCATAATCCATACTGAGATGTGCCTCTGAGGTATCTCAACACATGATTTGCTGCCTTCCAAATCATCTTGGTAGGTTGAACCATCACTTGACTCAGTTGGTTCACCACATAGCACAAATCTGGTTGTGTGTTCACTAAGTACATCAGTGAACCCACAAGCTACCTATACACAGTAGCCTCTACTACTTCTCCTGAAGTAGCATCCTCCTTCCTCCACTTACCTGCTAGAGGAGTCTGCATGGGCTTGCACTTCTCCATGTGGAATCCCTTGAGTATCTCATTGGCATACTTGCCCTAAGACATAAACAACTCCCCATCCTTTTGCCACACTTCCATGCAAAGGATTTAATGCATGAGGCCCATGTCTTTCATCTCGAATTCTCTTGCAAGGTCCTCTTTTCAAGACATGATAAACTGATCATCACCAGTTAATATGAGATCATCAACATAAAGTACAATTATCAACAACTTTCCTTTCACCACGATGTTGTACAGGTTCACACCCGCTTCACTCTTTGTGATGCCCAACCTGGTGAAGTAGTTGTCTATCCTGGTGTACCAAGCATGAGGTTCTTGCTTTAGCGCGTACAACACTCTCTTGAGTCGGAAAACATGCAACTCATGATCAAAGGTATCAAAACCTTTTGGCTACTCTATGTACACCTCTTCCACAATCTCATGATTGAGCAATGTAGTCTTTGTTGAGTGATAAAAGGTGTCTTTTAACCCCTATTTATCCTACATTAATTATCAATCCAAGCATGATTTTTTATCTCAAGAGTGTACTCAGTCTGAGGCGGTCACTTGTTTAAGAGTAATGTTTGCAGTATAGTGCTTGCAAAATTAAATGAATTCTAGAAACAAAATATAATTTTAATGGCAAGAAACTTAAATGCTCTGTAACTAAATCATCTATTCAATAACCATCAGTCATGGATTCAATAATGATAACTCTTTCCCCTGTAAACTGATGTAGATGAAAATCAATCATGGACAAGACCTCAAATCTGAGAACTTAGACAACAGTAGTCAATGTTAGTTACAGTTGTAGATCTTTCTATCCACACTAAAGTAAATACTAGAAATAACAATTCGATTAGCAGAAAAGGAACAACAAATAAATCTATTGAAAAGGTTGAACAGCAAAGCTTAATCTACAGAAATGAAATGAACAACAATCTTAACCGAAATGAATTAAACAAAAATCTTTAATTAACAAAGGAACAACAAACCTAATTAAGTGTAAACACACAGCGACTATAGAGTAATTGAGTCAATGATCTTGTTCTAGCATAATGGATATTAACCACAGGTATAAAGGAACAACAATTGCAGTTATAATTGAACGGTAGTTAAAGGAACAACGATCGAAATTGTAAGAAAACTGTAGTTAAATGAACATCAATCGCAACTGTAAATGAAAAACAGAATCAGAATTAGACAGTGCAATATCGTTTCATAATGAACAACATGAAATTTTAAGTTGTGAATAATAATCTTGCTATCCAATTACGAATTCAATATAACAGAGCAATTCAGTGAAATGTTTAGAAATAGAAGATTACTGAATATTAAGGAAATGCAAAGGAAATCAAACCACACACGACTGTAATTGTAAATATTGATACAAAAAGCGAGTGGATCCACTAGGCTGGGCCCTTAACCACTGGGGAAGCACTGCTCTATTTACTCCACAATCAGATGATGGAACAACAACTGAGTTATATATTAATCATATATGGCAGAGTTACAACTATCGCTCTTCAAAGAGATTCGATGATAAAAATTGAGATTACAACCGAAAGTTTTACAAATTGATAATAATATCTACCCGCTGGGCTACCAGTGTTGTCCCTTTTTATAATGGGTAGGCAAAAGTATCAAGAGTACAGATAAGTCTTGAAGCAGTGATCCCTCAGGATCAAAGGATCCCAAGGGATTCGCTATATCTTTGATCTCTAGTTTATCATTTTGTCTTCTTGCGCTAATGTCATGTTTTCTCTTCCTTTTCCTGGATCATGCGCTCTGATCTTGATCTCCTTGTCTGGATATGACTTCTTGTCGAAGGAACAACAGTTGCTTCTGCTTTGTCCTTTTCTTTTGAATAGTGATTTTCTATTTTCTTCACTTTGTGTATAGAAAAAGACAATAATTAGTTATTTTGTATCAATCACAAATCTCCTTAATTCTATTATAATTCTTTAACATATTACCATCTTAGAATGTAAAGGAGTTATGATTCAAAGGAAAAGATAAAGAAATAAATGGTAAATACATATCTTTTCCATCGCTCAACACACCCCCCTGCTTACCCTTTTTCATGCCCTCGTGACAACCATGTAGTTTACATGCAAGGAAGTTAGGGAATAAGTTGGAGAGGGATTTTCATGAAGTGGTTGAAAACCATGAAGTGTAGCTAAAACTTCAAAAATATGCCTTGTCTGGCCTTCAGGAAATTCATATAGGACCTTATACCCTGCAGGATACCAGATAATTGGACTTTGAACCCTACAACCTAGCCAATACGGGCCTTCTCTCAAGATGAGGTTACTATAGGTAACCATGTGACCAGCAGCTAACTTAAAATTTTCGTAATCGAATGGATCTCTGTCATGAACATTTTGATTGGAAGTCTTCCATCGGAGTTTAGCTACTGATATGGCAAGATCTTTGATGGATAGGAGGTATTCTACCCCTTGTTGGAAAATTGCTTTGTGAATGGGTTCCAATGTCTGGATCACACCCTTGTTTCTCATTAAGCTTCTATGCTTTTCCCACAATTGTAATGGGTTTTTCGGTTCACCCCTTACCCAATGGTCTAACCCATTTTCTTGTCTCTGAAAGGTGTTATAGGCCTTGACCCATTTTAACTGGTTAACAACAAAAGAGATGAATGCTTGAAGTTGGATATCACATAGAAAAGGGTTGGGATTCTTTTCTGTTTCATCCTCCAACACAAAATTATGCAAATAAAACTCATATAGCAATCGTTAGAATTTCATCCCATAATGTTTATAGAAGATTATAAAATCATCAATAGTTTATAACTCTATAGGCACCCTTGCGTTGACAGCCTTAATTTTTAACTTTAAATACCTTTCTATAAAATACAAAGCATAATTTTTGGTAGGTGCCCTACATGCTAGAACATCATTGTATAGAACAGAGGGGATCCATTCGACTTATGACTGAGTTTAGCTTATTTGTTACCTTTTCAACTTTTTCCTCTGCCTTTCGTCATTTATCAACGACCTCTCTCTCTGATGCATTGATGTTCTTAAATTGCTGCTGTAACTTTTGGTATTTATCCTGAGGAACAATCTCTTCCATGAGTTTTCCTATCATCTGTTGGGCCTGTGCCAGATCCTCTTGGAGTTTTACTACCCTAGGGTCATTTTCCATCAAAACACTTTTAGGTTGAAGATCTACCCAGATATTCTTATTGCGACATCTGGTTTCCTAAGTCTATGTTTCTTTGTCATGAACTATCTGGTCGATTATAACGCTAGAGGACGATGCCTCTGTCTGGAAATCCTTATTACAGATTGGTGTGTCTTCTATTTGGGCCTCTGCGTTTGTAACAACCGCATGTTGTTCCTTGCTGTCCCTAATTGATATGGGCTCGGTTAGAGTCCCCTTGGCCTTTATCTTATGTTAGCCTCTCTAACAAAGCAATAATAAATCCAAAAATAAATTAATTAATTAAAACTTACAAGTTAGGAATTTGTGCCTAGCTCTTGGATTGTTCCTCTAAGATAGGAGTTAGTTTAGGTAACTCCTATATTGGTGTTTGTTTGGTGAAAAATTATCTCAACCAAAGGAGAAATTATCTCAACCAAAAGTGTCTAAGATAGCACACACTATCTTGAGAACACTGTCTCTCATCTATTTATTTGTAACACTATATTAAATTATTTTAATGAATGAAAATGAGAGTGAGAATAACTGAGGAAGCATGAGGCTTCAACATTTTTCCACCAATATTTTGTGTTTGGTTTTTATGTGTGCTTTATATATTTATCTGATTTAATTTCATTTTTCATTATGTGGTATAAGAGCTGCGGTGAGATTAGGCCGAGTTCATTATCAACTAAAGCGGTTCCCATTGCTGATCGTGGGTCATTTCCCCAAACTGGACAAATTTTGTGCACAAAAAGATAGTGAATTTCCTTGGAGAATTTTGTGGCATGATTTTGTGCTAAATTTCATTGTTTGAGGTAACGAACTATTTGTGATGACTGCTTTGTATGTCAGAGAGCATGCAGTCTCTTTTGAGATTTACTAGGTTTCAATCGTAGTGAAAGAACGAGAAAGCCTTGAAGTTGTTATCAAACAAATCTTTTATGTTATGCCGAGCAATAATCTCTGCAAAATTTGATAATTGTAAGAATATGGTAGTTGTGGCCGTGGCCAAAAGATTCATGAGCAAAGAATCCGTTACCTTCATTGATCTGTTAACTCTAGTGAACCTGTCATAAGGAAGTCCACTAGCGGCCATGAGTAAAACCATGATGTTTATTCTTCTTGCTTTGAGTTCTGGATTAGCTTTTCGTAGAAGCTAGCCTGTAAAGTTTGTTGCACAAGAGATCGATTTCCAACTCGGATTTCATGGGAGCGTTAACAGTGATCGCATAGAATAATTTGTTCCTAGATTGACACTATACGGGTTGGGGCTTCGATGAGTGTGGCTTGACAAATTCTGTTGTTTCTTCCTTTTGGCAACAGCTGCACGCAAAGCCACAGACAGTGCGGATGACCGGGCATAACAAAGTAGAAATGTATCTCAGCTAGTGCCCTATAGTTCATGGGAAGATGTCGTTACAATTATCGCAAGAGAGGCTCCTGTCATAAAAGGGGAACCAACGAATATTTTGAGCAACAAAGAGACGTGGAGAATAATAGATCTGCATGGAACGTAAGTCGTGAAACTATGATGCATCAAATTCCGGGAGAAATTGTTGCATGAGTGTTCTGGAGGAGTTGTTGTTGATGACAAAGAATCATATGGATATGATTAATTGGGGTTGAATTGATTCATTAAACTGATTTCATATTGGCCAAAACTGGATAATATTCACATGCAGAGAAATATGCAAGTGACTTTGTTCTATTTTCAAAATGTGTTATGGATTTGGCCAATTCTATTGGCGTTATCATTCATTATGTATATTGTTAAATGTTCCAGTTTAAGATGGATTGTATGTTTAGTTGAGATTTACAATGATAGTAGAATCTGAAACAAGTTGATTTATTTAAGGAGTAAATGAATTCCATATTTCTATTACAAATGGAAATCAGAGAGCAAGTTTGCAAGATCACTAAAAATATACAACATGAAGCATTGTGGGATCGATGATGTAAGGAGAACCGACTATGAAGAATGTAATTGCATAAAGGATAGTGAAAGTGAGTTGTGTGAAGAAGCCTGCTACTGATGCGTGAGAAAGGGATTTGTCAGATCATGTCTTCTACAGAGGAGATTTATCGTTGCAATAATCGTGAAAGTGATTGAAGCTTGGCCTCAAACAGAAGCGCTTTAGAACGATAGCTTGGAGCTCAGCAAGACTTGGATTTGTACATAAAGAAGGATGAACCAGAAGGTACAGTCACTAAAAATATTGAGGTTCCAGCCCAAGGGGATGTTCCAAAGCATGAGGAAACTGTTACTCTTTCTGAAATTGTAATTGAAATGGTGACTATCTCAACCCCTTCTACTGAGGCTCTTATTATTTATACTGAAACCGTAACAGGAAGAAGGAACATCATACGTCTCTACACAAATTGGTGATGAAGCTCCACTTGAGGTCATTGATACCAAATTTATTGGGCCCAACCCGAATGAATGCATTCTAACCAATTAGATTCTAAACTTGAAAGTGTGTTTTGTCGTTTACCTTTTTTCTAAAACCTGTATAGGAATTTCTCACTTATGAACGCACAAACAAATTCGTTGGTGTCTCAGTGGCATGGCAATGTGACTGGTGGATTTTGAATGCGATAGTTCAAGCTCCGAGGATCTATTGTTTAATATTGTCAATCGACCAAAGAAGGGATTTTGCCCCAAGGCCTGCAGTGATTGGTTGATCGAAGGAATAAATAAGAGGTGCTTTGGCTCATTGCAATTTTGTGTTTAATTTCCAATTACTTCCATGTTTTTTCTGTGCAATTTCATCACTGTGGCCCTTGGTTGCATCACTTAGTATCAGACTAGCTTGCTCCATGTGAGAGTGGATAACTTATATTGTTTCATAGAGTTGTTGAATGAGAAGAGTTGACTGATTAGTGGAGAGTCACATGTGAAAAGAATGTGCTAGTTTGAATGGTTGTGTGAAGGAATTAATTGAGCGTTACAATACCTCCTACTTTCATATGTTTAATGAATTTGTGCATCAATGAGCTAAGGAGGTTGAGTTAGTTTTTTGAAGAAATTTTTCTTTCAAAAGGTTCTAGAATTCTGATTCCATGAAGATGTTCTGATGCTGAGCAATTATGTACTCCAAAGTTTAAATATATCATTTTTGTGGTGATTGTGTCCTAGATCTGCCCGAAATTGAATAAGGGGATCTTAGGTACACGAAGAGTGTGTTGATTATGGTGCATGCTTCATGTTGTTGCTTTTTGATTTGTGAGTAGTTTTGACACATAAATGATCTCATTTAACACACGTAAAGTTCAATGCAAGCAAGCACAACACTTGTAACAAAATAGTTGCAAGGAAGGATAATTAAGCTCAACACATGCATTTGCGTCACTACAACAAATAATCAAAGTTTTCAACATCAACATTCTAGCTCAACAAACAAATTCACTCAATACAATCAAGTTAATGAATCTGTAAACTCTAGCATTTCAAAGCAAAGTCTACATCACTACAATCAATTTAATGAATCTGTAGACTTCAATGTTTTAGAGCATAGTCTACATCAACATTATTGAACTTGTAATCAAACTCAAATTACATTGAAATATAAGGGTGCATTCATAGTTGAAACCGACACCCAAGTCTCGAATTGAGTCAAATTGAATTCATTATAGTGAGTCATTAAATCATTAAACGTTTTTTGGGTGCATTTTCGACAGTGTTTGACACCCTTCTTTTAAGTAGAATCAAGTGAATGCCCAAATTTTAACTCTAAAGCAAACAAGCAACAAGTTCACATCTCTTGCAAGCGAGCATGAGTATTCATCAAGCAATTTGCGTCAAAATAGTACAAAGTTCAAACCTTCAAGTGAGCCAGAGTGAAATTCATTGCAGCAATCATCAAAGCAACCAAACAAGTTCAACTCTAACACCAATCAAGAAAGTTGAGATCGACATCAAGCGAGCATGGCTATTCCTTCAAGTAAGCCTGAAGTCATCAAGTAAGGCAAGTGATCCAGGTGGATGTTGGTGGCCACCCTCCTATCCCATTTGGACCCCCACGATTGTCTCTTTCAGCTTTTTCAGTTTCCTAAATTGTAGCACAATTTACTATTTTTAGCAGTTTTTCGGGTCCTAAACTTCCAGAGCCGTTTTGAGGCCCTAAACGACGTTTTTTGGGAAATTTGGGGGCAACATGGGTCCATGGATCGATGTTGCCCTTCCCAAAGTGGTAGTTCTCGGATAGATCTTTCTAATGAGCTATCATACGTGTCAAATGGAGATCGTATGCCAAAGTTACGACCCCGAGAAATTGATGTACCAATTTACCCAAAACGGGGCCCACAATTTGGCGTTTCATCTTCTAGGGTTGGGTTTTGGAATGTGAGGGGTTTTCCATTGTTTCTCAACAATAAATAGGCCTTCAAGCCTCATTGTAACACAGTTCGAAATAGTTCAGAGGCATTTAGCGACCACATCTCTTCTCAGAGATAAGCTACCATCGCCCTAGCTGGTTTCTTTCCATTTCTGGTTGTAAGCATATTTCAGTATTTTCCATTAATGAAATGAAGTATTATTTCCGCTGCATCTTTGTGTATATGGTTATCTCTGTATTTTATTGCATTCCTGTTTAAATTTGGATCAGTGGTATCAAAGCGGTCTGCTTTTTCTCTGTTTTTCTTTGCATTCCCCCAACGCGGTCGGGATATAAGGAGTTAGGGCTTGAACTGGTTGAACCTTTGCAAGACTAGCCTCGCAAATCCTGATGGCCTCCCATGGCGGATGAGAAGAAAGACGAGGGGGCAGGAGATCCTATCAAAATCTTGCTCAAAGAAGCCCTCGAGCGACAAAGGAACACGATGATGGATAGCTTTGTGCAGATCCTTCAGCGACTACCCAGAGGTGACGCATCGGCTTCTAGCAGGTACTCTGGAAACGCCATGCCCTTTAAGGTACAAGTTAATTTTGAAATCCCCATATTCGAGGGTCAGATAGATGCAGATGCAGTAGATAAATGGTTAAATCTGCTAGAAGGGTATTTTTCTGTTCATGAATTTTCAAGTCGGGAAAATATTGTTTTTGCTCTTCTCAAAGCAGCCCCCCACGTCAAGGACTGGTGGGAAACCTACTGCGAGCAGAAGGATGAAAGCACATGCTCAGTATTTTCAGCCACACCCACTTGGGATTCATTCTGAGATGCCATCAAGGAGCAGTACTACCCTATCAAAAGCTATGAGGACAAATACATCAAATGGACCACACTACGGCAGGGACGAGACCAAGATGTGCCAGATTTCACAAACATTTTTCATACCCTTCGTACACAGTTGGGTATCAAAGATTCTGAGCTACATCTGGTGCTCAAATACCACGGTTTCCTGCATAGATACATCCAGGAAGAGATGGAGTTGTTGAACATCTCCTCACTCGACACAACATACCGATACGTTGTCAAAATCGAGCAAAAGTTCAAACAGAAGAAGCGAGACTTTGAATCTACAAATCCGAAGCCCAAAGGACAAAGCCAAGGTGGGGTGACCCAAGACAACCCGTCGAAGCCGCAAGAAAAGAACAACACCATGAAGCCGAAGAAGGACACAGGAAAGTGGTGTGAGTTCCATAAGAGTCCTACTCATAACACAAGTGAGTGTCAGACCAAGCAGTCACTGGTGGCCGAGTTGAAGGCTTCCAAATCAGATGCATGTTCTGAACCTGAGCTAAAACCCGACAAGGGGAATGGCAAAGGGAAGAAAATCATTGATGCAGATCCCAGCGCCATTGTTGCTACTGCCAAGATCCAGAAGAATGAGCCTGAAGAGCCAAAGGAGGGGGAACGTCTTTTCAACTCACAGATGTGGGTGAAGGGTTCGCCGCCATAATTCATTGTCGACAATGGCAGCCAAAAGAACCTCATTTCAACAAAGGTCGTGAAGCGGTTGGGCCTACCGACTACACCACACCCATAGTCATACAGTATCGGGTGGCTTCATGAAGGAAAAGATCTCAAAGTTTGCCAGCAGTGCCGCCTTCCCTACAACATCAAGCCCTTCACAGACGAGGTATTATGTGATGTTACACCTCTGTATGTTTGTGATGTACTATTAGGCCAACCATACTTGTGGAAGCGACATGCTGTGTATGAGTCAAGGCCTCACGCTGTCATTAGTTCTTTGGATAATGCATTATATAGGATACCGGAGGTAGCCCCACCTACCGCCACATCTTTGATCGTTTCTAAGAAAGGCAGCAAGCTCATATCACAGACTAGGAAATTTATTTTCTGCCTGGTTCACTCCCAAAGTAAGAGGAAGATCATTTCTACATCCATGACCCCCGCAAAGGGTTCCTCCATGCAGCAGCAGTAGCAGCAAAGGGATATGGTCATGACAGAACACAGGAACAACTTCTCCTCACCCATAGGGGTACCACACAAGTTTCAAGTGGGCAACAAAGTTTGGTTGCATCAACAGAAAGAACGCCTTACCAAAACCCATCAGAAGCTCAGAGCACTCTGACAAGGTCCTTACAACAGTACCAAGGCTATGGGGAATAATGTGTTGGAGCACATCATTCCTCCATTCCTTCGCCTGCACCAAGTGTTCAATATGGACCGTCATCGACCATGCTTCCCACCATTACTGGACACATCAAAGATTGCAGGACAGGTTCAACAGATGGAGGAACTCAATGCAATGGGGACCATTACTTCCTAAGGGGGGAGGAATGATCCAGGTGGATGTTGGTGGCCACCCACCTATCCCATTTGGACCCCCCACAATTGTCTCTTTCAACTTTTTCAGTTTCCTAAATGTAGCACAATTTTACTATTTTTAAGCAGTTTTTCGGGTCCTAAACTTCTGGAGCCATTTTGAGGCCCTAAACGGACATTTTTGGGAAATCTGGGGGCAACATGGGTCCATGGACCGATGTTTCCCTTCCAAAAGTGGTAGTTCTCTGGATTAGATCTTTCTAACGAGCTATCATACGTGTCAAACGGAGATCGTATGCCAAAGTTACGACCCCGAGAAATTGATGTACCAATTTACCCAAAACGGGGCCCACAATTTGGCGTTTCATCTTCTAAGGTTAGGTTTTGGAATGTGAAGGGTTTTCCATTGTTTATAAACAATAAATAGGCCTTTAAGCCTCATTGTAACACAGTTCGAAACAGTTTAGAGGCATGTAGTGACCACATCTCTTCTCAGAGATAAGCTACCATCGCCCTAGCTGGTTTATTTCCATTTGTGGTTGTAAGCATATTTCAGTATTTTCCATTAATGAAATGAAGTATTATTTCCACTGCATCTTTGTGTATATGGTTATCTCTGTATTTTATTGCATTCCTATTTAAATCCAGATCAGCAAGTGAGCATTCACGCAAACACGATCGTCATCAAGCAAGCATGAATTCCAAAGTTGAAGCAAGAAAGTTTTACAACTCTAGTGCAATAAGCAACAAATCAAGGGAGCATGCCATTCAAGTAACAAAATCAAGTGCAACAATTCAAAGCACAACATATTTGACAAGAGAGGCTGATTTCAAGTAAGCAAGTTTAGGTGGTGCAAAATATTCAGTTGTTAGACATTCTTCATAGTTTGGTCATCTCCAATGATGAAGACATCGTGCACATCAGTAAAGAAACTCTTACTGATCTTTCATGACATCTACGACAAACACATGAAACCATTGAGTTTCTTCAACTTGAGTCGCAACTTCAAAGGAATGAATTGCAAGAAAATAGTGATACTTTCAAGTCTTTGAACCATCCATATGATAAGTCATTCATCCCAACAACTTCAAGTGTCGAAGTTGTTCCAGTTCAAATTTCTTCCAAACCCATCATCAAACCCTAGGAAGAAATTCAAAATAACAAGAATCAACGAGGCTTAGGATATGTCACTGATGACACCAACTTACATATCCCAGATTATTCAAAGCCAATTAAGTTTGTCAGTGCAGGATATCTTACACAACACACCTCAGCAGGTTTTGAGAAAGCTGCAGAGAAACAAAATTGCACACAACCTGAAGTTGAAGTCCAACCAAAGTGTTCTCATTGTCAAAGAACCGGTCATATGGAAGATCTGTGTTTTGATCTCCATCCTTGTCACCATTGTGGCAAGCAGAATCATTCCTTAGAAAAATGTTTCAACCAACAAAAATCAGCCATATTGAAGATACATTATGAATGGATTGATCCTTGGGAATGGTTATCCACAGTCCAAAGATTGTCTCACTTCCACAAGCGACTACAATCACACATAGTGTAGCCAACTGTGAACCAATGATGGTACTCTCCTACAGTTCAACAAGGGAGTACAACAGTAAAACTCTCCTGCACCTAAAGGGGGGAGTTTAGATATATTTTGGAGAAGATTGTCTCTCCTTTCAGCTGACAAAGGGGGGAAATGTCAATGAAATTGATAAGTGGTTGTCAGATTGAAAGTCTCGACAACATTAGCAAAGCAGCCAGTGGGCATCTTCATCAACTAGTGGGCATTTTTCTTCAGTAGTGAGCATCACCAAATTCACTAGTGGCCAATCGACAGCAAAAGTAGCAATGAGCAACTTTCATCATAGCAAAAGAAACATTGAGTTTTTTTTCAACATCTCCAGCCAGTGGGCAATCATCATCATCAAATACGCGAATGGGCGTTCATCAAATTGTGTCAGTGGACACCAGGTGCTGTTTTCAAGCAAAGGACGGTTGGATTCTTTGCGGCTTGGCACATGAAGGAGTTTTCAAGCGTCATTCAGAGATGAATCAGTCATGCAACTGACTCAGTCTCTTCGTATTGCAGTTTCTTCAGCATCCAAATTTGGCGGTTTTTTCAGGCAATGTTTTTGAGGATCAACATGTCTGGGTGGCTTCCTCCTTTGTTCTTGGGGTTCTTTTTTAGATTATCACCATTTTGAGGACCCTTGTTTGTTGTTTGAGTTGTTTTACCACATTTAGTAGCCTTTGATATTCCTTTCACAGCCTTTTGATTTCATTCGTCTTCTTCTTCGAAGGAACAACTGTTTCTTTTCTTGGGCCTGGACTTTGTTCTTTTAGGGATTGTACCCTCGCCCTAGCTTATTTCCATATTTTCTGTTTGGAACACTTCTTCAATGTTCTCGTCCTCCTGATTAGGGGCCTCAGGGGAGGTAACCCTAGTTTGATCTGCTATTTCTAGGGTGGCTTTTGCTTCTACTTCTTCTTCATCATTCATCTCCTCAGGTGCACTCTTGCTGTGAGCAGAGAGTTCCTGCGATTGTCTTGCCTCAATATCAAGGTTGAGTGGGCTGTGGGGCTGGATATACTCACCCATATTGGCTAAAATTTGGGACAATTCATCTTCTTGTAGAGGGAATTGTAATGGGCTTCCGCTGGGTGGCTCTGCTTACTCCCCTTCTTCCTCACCAGAATGCTCAGTTTCCTCTTTCGGTTCCTCTTCCATATTTTATTCTAATTCTTCTTCTTCATTTTCCCCTCCTTCAAGTTGCGGGGGTTTCTCATCCTCTAAGTCATATATCTCTAAGGGTTGGCTACTGTTATCTTGGAGACTTCGCATCATTTCCTTGCTTTTCCCCAATTTGGCGAACTGTCTACGTTTCTACGGTCTAACTGATGTGCTGGTGGTTCTTTTTCTTTTCAAAGCTAGTAAGGCCAATCCCCCATCTATTGAGAATACCAATTCTTCCTAGCTAATCTACTATTGAGTGAGACTATAATTGACTATTAGCCGAATTAAGCTATGATGACTTATTACCGTCTCTGTATGACGAGATTTTCTTATGCTCCAAGCAGTATCATGCAATAAAAAATTTAAATATGCAAGAAAATTTACATCACATTTTTGTTTTAATACTACTAATGATTTAATATGGCATGGTCTTACCAGATCCTTTCTCCCATCGCATGTGATGTAGCTTTGCACAATTCTGGCTAATTCTGCCCATGGTTCTCCTAGGGTAGCAGGCATGACTCCTTTTCTTTTGGCAGTAAGGTTCTGTCCTTTGTCTCGGAAGATGACTATGGTGTCTCGAAGTCTCACTTTTTTCTAGGTCCATATTGGTTCAATAACTGGTAGTCCCAATACTTCAGCAATTACCGCATTTGTTACTGTTATTTACCTCCCCCTCACCATGGAACGATCTTCCTACAAATTCTGCAGAAATTTGATTGCCACCATTTCATGAGATTGTTGTAGTCGGTTAAGGTAGTCAATCCATCTATCTCTCACTAGAATTTTCACGTGTAGCGTTAGAGATTATTAACACTTGCGGTTCGCTGCGTATTGATATTCCTCCCATTTTGTTCAAGCCTAACACACTGTTAATTTTTATAGAGCAAAAACACAGAAATGACAATGGAACCGCAAGTTGTGCATATTGGGAAATATCAATACCATTAAACGTACTATTTCTGAGTTCTAATGGAGTCATAGTACCTCCATATAGGGATTTTACATGTATGCCGGTGTATTCTATAGGTCACCCACACCCTCCTGAAATATGATAGGTCATCCTCGACCGGCAAATAAAGGAGCAGCGTGTTGGACTACAGTCGTAAACTAAAAAGAAAGGAACGACATATATATCCATGACATGATTACAAAAAGCAAGGATTACTAAAATCGAGGCTTATGATGGAAATCATGAATAGATATTTAAATTCTATCAAATGATGCAAAAAATAGGGGAGAGGACAATTGATGTAAGTAAAAATGCTTATGCAGTCATTATCCACTTTAACCATTATGATTTATTTATAAATGATTTTTCATGTGTAAGAGGTTCGAAAAGGTTATATAACATAAACTCATTTGAAATCAAGATAAAGATATAAGAAAAGGGTTTCTAATGACTATTGGTGTATGAAAAGTATGACTTCAATACCATCAGTAGAGCTCTGTTTCCCACAGGTGTTCATAACCTTAACAAAGTTGCTTGTTTCACCCTTGGAACCATAATCCTTTTTGTATGCCTAGGAAAGTGTTGTGTGATGTCAAAAAGGAGGCCATTGTGCTTGCTTGGTAACCAGATGAATCACAACGCCATTCACCAGGGAGAAGTGAAAGGTGGGAAAGCCGACTTGTGATGAGACCTCCTGTTCCAAGGACTTTTTTTATTTTTCTGATATGCCTCTTGGATCATATCCCAGGTGTGGTGACCATAGCAGGAATGCCACTTCACTGCTTCCTTATGATCATAGTAGGCTAGCTCTTGATGAGACCCCCTATCTTTCATCTGACAAATCATGTTAGTAATCATATAGATATATATTTTTCTCCTTTTTTTTCTTTTATATAGTACTTTCCTATTTATATACAGAGGATGGCTCAATACTCCATAAGAGTAGGGATGGTGGAAGAAGTCTAAACATCTCAATAGAGGAAAATATGCCCTTATTCTTATTCAATAATAATGATCAAAGAGAATTATGAAGATTAAGGAAGAACCAACATGATAAAAATAATCAATCAAATTGGTTTTAGTGAAAATAAATACAACAAAGTGATATAAATAGTTGTGTCCTTTTCTCTTTTTTCTTATCGATACAAAGAAATTTCTCTACAGATAATGATTTTTCTTTGGTTTTCTGATTTTAATATCCTCTTTTTTGTGTTCTTGCATAAAGAAACACACATGCACACAAAAAAAAAATGCACTCAAAAAGTGTTGTTCCTTAGATGGAACAACTGTAGTTCCTTAAGAGGGACAACAAAAAGAACATCTGCACGCAAAACCGAGGTTCCTTTAAGAGGAACAAAAAAAAAAAAAAAAAAAATTACACTCGAAACTATTGTTCCTTAAGAGGAAAAACAACTTTTCCTTAAACAAAACAGCAAATAAAGCAATCGTGAAATAAAATACTAATCCTTTGGCGGAATAGCCTAAGATCATCTGAAATCAAAACTGATTTTCCTTCGAAAAGAATGGCAAAAAGAAAAAAATGTGAAGGAGGGGTTGTTCCTTTAAAAGGAAGGGCAAAACAATCTGGTGGAAGTGTTGTTTCTTCGGAAAGGAACGACAAAAATGCGGGAATGTTATTCCTTTAGAAAGGAACAACAGAATGTGAAAGTGTTGTACCTTCGGAAAGGAACAACAAAATGCAGAAATGTTGTTCATTCAGAAAGGAACAACACAATGCGAAAGTGTTGTTTCTTTGGAAATGAACAACAAAAATGCGGAAATGTTGTTCCTTCAGAAAGGAACAACAAAATGCGAAAGTGTTGTTCCTTCGGAAAGGAAAAACAAAAAGCGAAAGTGTTGTTCCTTTGGAAGGGAACAACAAAAATGCGAAAGTGTTGTTCCTTCGGAAGGGAACAACAAAAATGTGAAAGTGTTGTTCCTTCAAAAAGGAACAACAAAAATGCAGAAATGTTGTTCCTTCAGAAAGGAACAACAAAATGAAAAATTGTTGTTCCTTCGGAAAGGAATAACAAAAATGTAGAGATGTTGTTCCTTCGGAAATGAACAGCAAAAAAACAAAAAAATGCAAAAATGCAAAAATCTGTACAGAAAGCAGTTTATACAAGTAAAAAATAAAAACTTATATACAAAATTTAAGAACAATGGGATTATTTAGTTAACCAATGCCGAGGAAGGATTATTTTCCTCAGCAAGAATCTGCATATCAGAACCTTCCCATAGTTGTTGGTAAAAGGATTCTTGAGTAAGCGGTTTATGGTACAATCGCACTCGATGACCATTTGCTTTAAAGGTATGTCCAGATTCGTCAATAGTAGTTAAAGTAATGGTGCCATTTTCATGTACTTTCTGTATTTCATATGGTCCAAGCCATCGAGTCTGAATTTTTCCCGGAAAATCCTGAAACCTGGAATCATATAGGAATGTTGAATCTCCTTTATGGAAGATTTTCTTTTTGATCAGGGTGTCATGCCATTTTGCTCTCTACTGTTGAATTAATGCAATGTGTTGAAGACCTGAGAGCCTAAGTTCATGTAGCTTGTTAATTTGTTGTAATCTGTTAGTTTGGGCCTCATTTAAATTCAGACCAATCTCCTATGCTATTCTTAATGTTTGTATTTCGAACTCTATTGGAAGGATGGGTTCTTTTCGAAATACTAGATGATATGGTGAATAGCCAATGGTGTTTCTCCACATTGTTCGGTATGCCCACAAGGCTTCGGGCAATCTTGAAGCCTAGTCATGTCTGTGCAATGCAACTATTTTTGTAAGTATTGTCTCTATCATCTTATTTGTGCTCTCTACTTAGCCATTTTCCTGTGGGTGATACAGAGTGGTAATTTTGTGCTAAAAGTGATAATTTTTTAATGTTGCAGTGATTTTATTACCTACAAACTGCGGTCCTCCATCCATGATTATGTTCCTTGGAAGGCCATATTGCATAAATATTTGGAACAAGAAATAAATCACGGAGCCCTCTATAGCTCTGGGAAGTGCCTCTGCTTCAACCCATTCGGTAACATACTCTATTGATACAAGAATATATGTTTTTTGATTTCATGATGGGTTGATCAGACCAACAAAAGTCGAGCGCCCAATGCTCAAATGGTTCGATTACTAAATATGGGTTTAAAGGCATTTCATCATACTACCCAGGGTGTCCTACTCTTTGGCAACTGTCACGGGCTTGAACAAATTTCTTAACATCTTTAAAGATTGTGGGCCAGTAATAACTTGCTTGCAAAACCTTGTGACCAGTCCTACGATTTGTGAAATGTCTGCCACATAGTTCGTCATGACAAGCTTTCAGAATGTCAAATATTTGGTCTTCGTAGACACATCTTCTGATGTGCATATCTGCTCCTGCATGAAATAGCTAGCCCCAAATCCAAGAAAATCGAGTACTACGTTGCACAATCTATTTTCATTCATTGGGGGTTAGATGCTTTGGTAATTTTCCTACTGCTAAATAATTTGCAACATCAGCATACCAGGGTGTCTTGACAGTAACAACAAACAAATGTTCATCTGGGAATTGATCTTCGACTATTTCTGCGTCCACTGGCTTCGACATTCGTGAGAGTAAATCAGCTACAAGATTCTCTTTCCCAGGTCAATATTTTATTGTAATATCAAATTCCTGCAATAAAATCAACCATCTTGTTACTGTACTGTTTATAACAAGTTTATTTGCTAAGTATTTTATGGAAAAGTGTTCTATATATAAAACAACAGGATATCCAGTGATATAATGCCTAAATTTATTTACAACATGTATTACAGCTAAAAACTCTTTTTCAGTTACGGTATAGTTTAGCTTAGCAGGAGACAAATTCTTGCTAATATAATAGATTGCATATGGATTTTTGTCTTCCTCCTGCCCAAGGACTGCTCCAATAGCTATGTCTGAAGCATCCAATGAAATTTGATTTGGCAGATCCTAATTTGGGCCTCTGAGCATTGGGGTTGTTGACACCAGCTTTTTCAGATCCTCAAAAGCATAGTCGCATTTATCTATCCAAATAAAATCAACATTTCCTATCAGTGCATATAGAGGTGCAGCTATTTGAGAAAAATGCTCTATGAATCTCCTATAATAACCAGAAAATCCTACAAAATTATGTACCTCTGTTTGTGTGGTAGGAGCAGGTATTAACAAAATTATTTGAATTTTGGCCGGATCTACCTATATTCCAGCCGTTGAGATATAATGACCTAGGATGAGCCCTTCAGTCATCATCATATAGTACTTTCATGGCTCAAGCACTTGGTGGCAATACATCATTGCAGCGCCTTTTCCAATGTGTCTAGTGCTGGCTCAAAATCATTTCCATATGGTGTGAAATCATCCATATATACTTCAAGCCCTTCATTTATTAAATCATAAAATATGTTGAGGATGGCCCTTTGAAATGTGGCTGGGGCATTGCATAGGCCAAAGGGTAGGACTCTGTAAGCAAATGTTCCCTAAGGACAGGTAAAAGTAGTTTTATCTTGGTCTTCAAGGGTGATCTGAATATGATTGTATCCAATGAAGCCATCCAAGAAAGAAAATAATTTCTTTCCTGCTAATGTGTCTAATACCTGATCAATGAATGAAAGGGGAAAGTGGTCTTTTTGGGTTGCTTTGTTTAATTCTCTGTAATCTACACAAATCCTCCATTTTCCATTCTTCTTTGGCACCACTACTAGTGGAGAGACCCACTTGCTATTGGAGATTGGATAAATAAAGTTTACATCTAAATTTTTTTTAACTCAGCTTTCACAATATCTTTTAGGTGAGGATTGAGTCTTTGTCGGGGTTGGCGAATGGGTCTAGAATCCCTTTCTGTATAAATGTTGTGCATACATAGATAGGGATCAATTCCCTTCATGTCCAGATAATCCCATGCAAAAGCTTCCTTATATTTTCTTAGTAGTTGGATCAGCTTTTCTTCTTGTTTAGGAGTCAAGTTTTTGTTAATGTTCAAGGTTTTTCTTGGCTCAATCTCTATAGTTTGGTTGTTTGAAACAGAGGTAGTGGGTATTGATTGATCTTTGGGTGTCTTTGAGGGGATCTTCTTCTAGTTCATTGTCAAATGTTACCTCTATCATGTGACATTGTACATGGGATCTAGATTCGGATTGGTTAATGAATTTGTTAATAACGTCATCCTCTGTTTGGTCTTTAAAATCGAGGGAATATTCTATGGTTAATGGGGACCTAATGTTTTCTGTGAGGTATGATACAGGTTGTTTGTTAGTTTTTATTATTGTTAAACTTGGCTGGGCTGGAGGGTATAGGTCTAGATTCTTGATATTACTCCCTCTAGTTATAGTCATACTACCTCATCCGCAGCCAATGTAAGAATCAACAGTTGCAAGCCAAGGTCTACCTAAGATTAAAGGGTGTCCAACGATTTGGTCTTTGGGGTTGATTATCAGAAAGTCAGAATGTATTCCCAGGAATCTACGGATACCATTACATTGTGTAGTGTACCTTTTGGCCTAACTACCAATTGGTCAGCCAATTCCAGTAAGGTGGAGGTTGGTTCCACTGACGTAATGCCAAGTTTTTGACAAGTGGTGGTTGTTAAAATATTATTTGCAGCCCCTAAATGAACTAGGGCATTTGAAAATATTTGTCCATTGATTTGCACCGTCACTATAGGATTCCTTGTGTCTTCATATTTGGTAGGTGCTTCTCTTCCTGATAATAGATTAGATAGGGTGCCAACTACATGGACTGTTGGGTTAGTTTTTATTCTCCTCTTTTTCTTTCTTATACATAACTCTTTGATGGTTTTTGCATATATGGGATATCTTGGATAGCTTGGAGGAGTGGGATTTTTATACACAAATTTCTTAGTTCTCCCAGAAGATCAAAGTCAGGATGTTCTATGGGGCGTGGTATGATTAATCATTCTGGGAATGGGGGAGAAGATGTGGTTGCTTGGTCATGAGTTTGTTGTCTAACCACATCCTCTTATTGTAGCGGTTGTTGTACAGGTGACGTATTTTCAACTTGAGCATTTTTATCTCCCTCAATTTCTATTATGCGCCCAGACCTTAATTGAAGGTCATTGCACTCCATTACATTAGTTTCTAGTTCTGTTGTTTCAATTATTTGAATAGATTTAATTGGTATATTATTAGGGTTTGGGCTGGGTTGGGCTGGGAGTTGTGGTCTTATGTTGGACTGGAGATTTTGTTGTAGTGTATATGGCACTGGCAGTGTGGGTTGAGAAAGAGGGATGGTTCTAGCTGGCTGATTCATCAATCGTTTCCAGTTTGATTGCCAGGCTTGACTCTGCGACATGGAAGGGGACCATTGTGTTGGATATGCATTGTTTTGCCAACATGGTGGAGAGTAGGGAAAGTTTGCCAATTAGTTTGGCTTGTTTGATTTGGCCATGGTGATGAAGGAAATGGTTATTGTGACCAGCTTGGGAAGGGTGGATGATTTTGCCACATTGTATTATATTGCTGAGCATGATATTGCAGAGGCTGGAAAGAAGAAGATGGATCAGAGGGCATACCTGGTTGTCGTGGTTGCCATTGACAGCACTGATTAAATAGGTACACTAGTTCTGATCCTTCTTCTGCTTCTTTGTACACTGCTTTCAAACTTGGGAATGAGGAGCAGTTCTCTGTGGAGTGATCTTTTGTACAAATAGCACAGACTTGAACTGCATCCAGTGGGCACTCTTTATGGATGTGTTTCTTTTTGCATCTAGGGTAGAATATTGCCAGGTTTTTCTCTACTTATACTTGTTTCTATTTAGCTTGCATATTATTGAGCTGCGTTCTCAGAGTCCCCAATATATTAGTTTTGAAATTCTCCAGTAAATTCCCAATTTCTGTGTGGGTTCCTCCTCCACCAGAGATCTTGTTGTCCCTAGTGAGCATGTCACGTTCAATGAGTTTTAGCCTTGTACTACCTCTCGAACACCTGATACATAAATCAATAATGTTAGCAAAACTTTGTTGATAGATGTCACCTTTTCCCATAATGTTTAGTGTTTCCTCGCTTTTAACACATTGTCAAGTAAGGGTAATGATGCATAAGGAGATCTTTTAAGATTATATTGAAAACGTTCAACATACTCTTCTAATGTCTCATTAGGTATGGCTACCATCTGAAATATTTCATCCTTTAATTCTTTAGACCTACAATAATCCTGATATTTCTTTAGAAAAGCACCTTTCATCTGATACCAGTCATTTATAACACCTCCACCTAACCCCATAAACCATCGTAAAGCTGCTCCTTTTAATGTGGAGGGAAATAATTTTAGCTTTTGGGGATCGGTGGTATAGTCATACCCCCGGCATAATACATCGAATTCAAACAAAAATGTGTCTAGATCTTCTAATGTTAGGCCATGGAATGTAGGAATATGCTGGAGAGGAATGGCCTTCATAGGTGCATTAATTGCAGTATCTACAATGTGATATTGCAGTGTGGAGGTTTGAGGTGTTTGTTGGTTCTGGGCCATTTGATCAAATATGTGCCAATATCCTTCTGGGATTTCTAGGGAGTTATTCCTAGGCTGATTAGAAGTAGTAATGGCCTTAACAACACTTCCTTGGTCTGGGATGATGAGAGTTCCTTGTTGAACTAATATCTAGGGGGATCTTAGCTCTTTAGGTTCTTCAGCTTTGTTTTAGATGATTTTGACAACATTTCCCTTATCTGGGCTACTTAGTGGCTGAACTATTCCAAGAGGAGATCTTGGTTCTTCTGTTTCCCTTGTTTCTCCTCCTCCTTCACAGAGATTACTAAGGTTCCCTTCTTGTAACGAATTTGGGCTAGAATTATCAATTTCTTGAAAAACTTTCTCCTCTGTTTGGTTGTGCACCTCAGTAAAGGCTACAAATGGTGATTCTGTGGCCCGAAGGGAGCTAGTAGGTTATATAGAAGAAACTTTTCTAGGACCTACTGATAGCTGAGATTCTGCATTTTTAATGATATCATCTATAAAGGTCGATCAACCAAGGGTCACCGGTCCCTTAGCTTTATCAGGTTTGGGTGGTGGTTTTGGATTCTTTTCATGTTTTTTTTGCTTCGTCATGCACACAAATCAAATACTTATTTATACCCAAAATAATCAACAAATCTGTAGGAAAGAGGGTAGGGGAGTAGGGCTGTTACATGCTCTGTATGCAGGTTCTTACCTTTCGTATTTAAAACCCAACTCTCTCCTAGAAGGTACTCACACTACTCTCTTTACACAAGAAACAAATGGCTACACTCTCCCCAGCAACGGCACCAAAATGTTGAGTGATAAAAGGTGTCTTTTAACCCCTATTTATCCTACATTAATTATCAATCCAGGCATGATTTTTTATCTCAAGAGTGTACTCAGTCTGAGGTGGTCACTTGTTCAAGGGTAATGTTTGTAGTATAGTGCTTGCAAAAGTAAATGAATGTTGAAAACAAAATCTAATTGTAATGGAAAGAAACTTAAATTCTCTGTAACTAAATCATCTATTCAGCAACCATCAGTTGTGGATTCAGTAATTATAACTCTTTCCCTAATAAACTAATGTAAATGAAAATCAATCACAGACAAAACCTCCAATCTGAGAACTTAGACAACAGTAGTCAATGTTCGTTACAGTTGTAGATCTTTCTATCCACACTAAAGTAAATATTGGAAATAACAATTCGATTAGAAAAAAAGGAACAACAACTAAATCTATTGGAAAGGTCGAACAACAAAGCTTAATCTACATACATGAATTGAAAAGCAATCTTAACCAAAATGAATTAAACAACAATCTTTAATTAACAAAGGAACAACAAACCTAATTAAGTGTAAACACACCATGACTATAGAATAATTGAATCAGTGATCTTATTCTAGCATAATGGACATTAATCGCAGGTATAAAGAAACGAAAATTGTCATTATAATTGAACGGTAGTTAAATGAACAACAATCGCAACTGTAAATGAACAACAAAATCTGAATTAGACAGTGCAATATCGTTTTAGAACGAATAACATGACATTTTAAGTTGTGAATAATAATATTGCTATCCAATTACAATTTCGACATAACAGAGCAATTCAGTGAAATGTTCAGAAACAAAAGATTACTGAATATTAAGGAAATGCAAAGGAAATCAAACCACACATGACTGTAATTGTAAAATATTGATACAAGAAGCAAGTGGATCCACTAGGGCCAGGCCCTTAGCCACCAGGGAAGCACTGCTGTGTTTACTCTAGGATTAGATGATGGAACAACAACTGAGTTATATATTAATTATATATGCAGAGTTACATCTATCACTCTTAAAAGAGAGTCGATGATAAAAATTAATATTACAACATCAAGTTTTACAAATTGATAATAATATCCACCCGCTGGTCTACCAGCGCTGTCCCTTTTTATAATGGCTAGGCAGAAGTATCAAGAGTATAGATAAGTCTTGAAGCAACAATCCCTCAGGATCAAAGGATCCCAAGGGATTTTCTATATCTTTGATCTCCAGTTTATCATTTTGTCTTCTTGCATTGATGTCGTGTTTTCTCTTCCTTTTCCTAGATCATGCGCTCCGATCTTGATCTCCTTGTCTAGATACGACTTCCTATCGAAGGAATAGTAGTTGCTTCTTCTTTGTCTTTTTCTCCTGAATAGTGATTTTCTATTTTCTTCATTTTCTATATAGAAAAAGACAATATTTAGTTATTTTGTATCAATCACAAATCTCCTTAATTATATCATAATTATTTAACATATTACCATCTTAGAATGTAAAGCAGTTATGATTCAAAGGAAAAGATAAAGAAATAAATGGTAAATGCATACCTTTTCCATCGCTCAACAGTCTTCACATCCATTTGATGGATCTTCCAACCCATCTATGCTAATAGTGCCAACATAGATTTGATAGATGAGTACCTTGTGATAGGAAAATGAGTCTCATCATAGTCAATCCCCTCAACCTGTGAAAAGCCACGGGCAAAAAATCTTTCCTTATGCTTCTCCACACTACCATTAGCAGCTTATTTTACCTTGTAAAGCCAACGGAAACTCACAACTAACTTGTTCTCTGGTCTTGGAACCACGTCCCAAACACTGTTATGAACTATGGAGTCATACACCTCCACCATAGCATCAACCCAAATTGGTTGCTACACTGCTTCCTCAAAGGAAGATGGCCTGGTCTCAACACATTCCCGGCAAGGGCCATGTATCTAATGTACCTCTCAGGTGACCTCCTTTTTCTACAATGTCTCCACTCCTGGAACCTCTGCATGTGGCTACTCCACATCAGTCTAAGGCTCCCCCTCCTTAGGAATCAACAGTTCCTCCACATCATGTAGTTGAAGCTCCCTCTCAAGGGAAACTTGCATGGATTTCTACTCATCAAACTTGAGATATCTGCAAACCACTATCCTCTGACTGGTAGGCAAGTACACTTGATAGTTGTGAAGTGTATCAGTGTACCCCACAAATATCCCCAACTCTGTTGTTAGCTCAAGCTTTTTCCGTGCATCCTTTGTTACATGGCATTATACCAATGAGCCAAAGATCCTAAAGTGACCCACATCTAGTCTCTTACTAGAGAAATATTCCTAGGGTGTCTTCATCCCAAGTATGTGATGCGGGCTTCTATTCTGCAAATAGACTGTTGTGCAGCATGCCTCAGCCCACAAGTGAAGTGGTAGGCCTTAGTCATGTAGCATTTCCCATGCTGCCCCTAATAGTTATGTTCTTCCTCTTGGACACCCCATTCTGTTGTGGGTTATGAGGTGTCATCAACTCTCGTTTAATTCCTTCCACTACACAAAAGTCCTTAAACTATTGAGAGACATATTTTCCACCATTGTCACTTCTCAAGGCCTTGATCTTCTTCCCTGACTCTTTCTCGACAAAAGATTTGAACTCACAAAACTTTGTGAAAGTTTGGTCCTTCTTCTGCATGAAATAAATATAGCATTTATGAGAATAGTCATCAATGAAAATCACATAATACCTTTGCTTCACTATGGATGCTGTCGAGAATGGTCCACACACATCAGTATGAACTCGGCCTAAGACAGCCTTTGCTCGACTATATCAATCATGAAAGGAAGACTTGGTGTACTTTACCAAGGTACAACCTTTGCATGTGTAAACTTGCTCAAGTTTACCTTTGGGAAGTCTTGTAGATATGTACTGCATTATCTTGAAAGCCCCAAGATGCAAATGGCCCAACTGCCTGTGCCACAACTCGCGAACGTCTTGGATTTGCACCAATTTTGCTTTCGTACTCAATACTGCACAATCATCTACCTTTAATTTATAGATATTCTTCACCGAAATCCCTATCCACTTAGTCTAACCCATGGTAATGTGTCTTAGGAATGCCTTTCCTTTACTGAAACAACATCATAACCTTTGTCCTCTAACATCGCAACTGATACCAGGTTCTTCTTCAGTCTAGGCACATACTTCACATCTATCAAGATGATAGGAGCTCCATGCTCCCTCTGAAAAGCAGTTGTCCTCACTCCTAAAACACTTTACCTTTCGTCATCACCTATCTCTATGCACAAATTGAGGTATTTCTCCTCCAAGGCACTGAATAAACTTTTATCACCAGTCATGTGGAATGACGCTCCATTGCCAAGATACTAGACACAACCCATCATCGATGACACCATGCATGCGATGAGGGTAAAGTCCATTTTGAACTGAAAGGCTAATGCCTCACCTTCCAATCCTTCTGAGGATCCCTTCTTGGACTTCTTCTATGGGAAACTAGTCGCATAATTTCGATCTTGTGACAATTAAAGCATATTACTTTAGACATGTCACCCTTCTTCCCTCCATGAGAAGAATTCGATTTGAAATGGGAAGCCTTCCCCTTTCCTTTCCTTGCCTTACTTGCTAAGGCCATATTTTCTTCATCATCATTCGTGGATAAAGAACCATCTCATGTTCTCCTCCTAATCTCCTCCTACATAAGATCCAACCACAATCATTCCTAATCTATCAGTTTCTCCCTTCCATTCATAGAGTCCTGGTAGCTATTCCACTCTTTGGAAGGCCAAGGAGAGCGAGGCTCACGATGCCATCATCAGCAGTAGTTATTCCCACACTACCAAGATCCTCTCTATAGGTGGTGAGCTTGTTCATATATGTGGAAGTAGTATCACCCTTCTCCATCTTGATTCTTTGAAGCTTGTCTTTCAGCGTCAATTTCCTCTGGTTGCTATTGTTCTGGTATAGGTCCTTCAATGTCTTCCACATTGAAAATGGAGTATCCTTCCCATGGAGACTCAAGACAATATGGCATCGAATTCCCTCAAGGATGATCTGTCTTTCCTTCTCCACACACTTCTTCCATTCAAGCAACTCTTGTGCACTATTTGAAGCTAGTTTTGGGATTTCTTGGTCAATGAATTCCTTCAATCCATTGTCTTCTAATACAACCTCCATTCTATCTTTCCATGCTATGTAATTCAAGCTACCTTCCAAGGTATACTCGAGTCGCAAGGCATAGAACACCATTGGCCAACCTTGAAGTATGATGTGAATTCGATTTTCACCTGCAAGCCCAAAATTCAAACTTCCATTTCTCTTCTCAGTATACTATTCACAACTCCGATACCATGCAGAAAATTTCTACAAATCTAGCTCTGATACCATGTAGAAAATCTGATGTAGGTTAACCCAATAATGTAATATAAATCAAAGCAGAATACTATAACCTACTTCTACTATCAATTTGTGAAAGCTTAAAGATTGAGCTGAACAATATAACTAGAAGAAGAAGAATCAATCGCACAATACACATGAAAATACTTTTGGGAAAGCCTCAAATAAAAACTCCACTATTTATATTATCATACAAGGTGGAAATACATAGGAATTATACAAAGCCTTAGCTCTCACAGCTAGCTATCTCTCAGTACAATCCTCATAGATGCTCATAGGAAATATTGGCTTCTATCCAACCTTCCTCTCTGCCCTCCAAGATCCTATTTTCTTGAGTTGTTCCTTGTGGATGATTCACCTGTTACCAAGTAGATGATCAAGCCTTCAAAATTGCACAATATTCAAGGATGATGCCTTGACTGTATGCATGAGTTTTCTTTATAAGAAAAAACATGCAACTGATATTACACTATCCTTGACTTTAATCTCAACTGGGTCTTTCTCAGAATAGACATGTATGAATTTCTAATGAGGGAATCTTCAGTTAACTGGAGTAGCACTAGTTGAGTACATGCATGCATCAACTGACTGTTAAATCACTGTTAGTTCCTCAAATAGTTTGGAAGTAATTTAACTGGACTTAACTCAGTAAACTAAGTTAACTAATTACAACTCAAATATAACTCAATCTATCTCCTTAATTTAAGGGATAACTCTTGCATGACTGCATAAAGACTTCTAACTTGAATTTCTCCAGCTAATTAATTCAAAATGAATTAATTAATTATTTCCAAGTAGCTACTAAAACTAAATTCAATTTTAATTCACAATTTAATTCAAGAACAAATTAAATTGGAATATTCTTGTTGCTATATTTCAAGAAAATATATGAGAAATTAAAATCAATTTCTTTTCAAGTGTGGTTAAATTTAATAGAGCTTTGGAGATCCCGTTTCCATAATTGGACATTGGAGATTGGGCCATTATAGTAGCGTCCTCCTTCTACCTTAGTGTGGACCATGGATAGTAAGGGGTATGTTTATAGGTTGTTTGAATGCTTGATTAAGTGCGTGATATGTGTTTTTTCTTATAATATTGTATGAAGGAATGCTCTTGTTTTAATGTGGTTTTACTAACACAATATGTGTTGAGACAACTGATATGCACTTGCGTGCAAATGGGTTCTAGTTTTAGTATTATGACTATTATTTTGAGTTGATTGTTGACTATGACATGGTTCTTAGTATTGGTGAAGGATGATTTCAAATTAATACACATGATGTCTTGATTTTTGGAACATGTGACTGACATGTGTGAGCAGTTGCAGGGCAACATGTTTAGTATTATCTTGACAAGGTAATAGTTTATTTGTTTATATAACTAACATCTTGGTGAATGTGATAGCACATAATAGACTCAATTTTAGCAAGGTAAAAAGGTAAAATAAAGTAATTGAGTGAGAATTCTTTTGCCTATGTTTGGAAATTGCAATTCCAAATGAATGAGTGCTTTGTGTGAATACAAAAAGTTTTCTTAACCTTAATTTTGACTAACATTATGTGCATATGTGTTATATTCATGAATATGTATTTGATAGGTTGTTATATTTAGGTTGATACTTTAGATAAGAGGTTGAGTTCTAATATTGTAAAGGCATGAATAAAAGCATGAGTTAATGTTACGCGATGTAGGGAATCAAATGACAAAAGAAACTATCATGGATCTTGAAGAAGGCTTGAGCTGAGATTTCACTCATGAATCCTTGGAAGTACTGGAAAATAATGGGGGTTGAGTCATGGTGTTTTTTGGAAGTCTTGTGCTTTCAGTGCTTTATGTTTTGTTTATGCTTGATTTGTGGTTTTGATTATGTATGGTTCATGGCCATGCCACTTTGTTTTTGGTGTTTTATTGTTGTAGGTTTTCCATGATCTTCTTCTTGTTTGTTTCTTGAATTGCCTTTTATTGTTTTGAGTATTGGGAATTGGTTGGGAAAGAGGAAAGTTAATGGAGCTCGGGGAGAGCTTTGTGGTACCTGATAGGTAATGCAAGTAATGAAAGACCTAGATGAAGTTCAGTGTATGAGTAAGCATAGAGGAAGGTAAGAATATGACAATCAGATTAGATTGGTTCGGTCCATTGGCGTAAATAGACAGTGGTAGTATAGTCATGAGAAAGGTAACTAGAAAAGGTAAAGTAAATGGATATGAGGCATCAGGTGCCTTGGCTATGTTGGGAATTATTATTCTCAATATCATGTTACACATGAATAAAGGAAGTTCTCTTAACCTTGTCCGTGATATCTGGTAATCATTTAATGATCATTATTATGTTGTTATTTATATATGTATACATGCATGTATGTATGTCATATTTGATAGGGTGATCATGAATCATAATTATTTTATGTTAATGTTTATATGTACACATGTATGTATGTATGATGTTGACTGACAAGATCATTTTTATTTTATGGTGTATGTATGTGTACATGTATCTATGTCACTGTCTAACAGGGTCATTAGGAATCACTCTTATGGAGGAATGATTGCTTATGCAGGCGAATGGCTTGAAGAAGTTCTTGGTATCGCGAGGAATCAAGTGGAAGAGTAGTCATGAAAAATATATGAGGTCAGTGTCATGTGAAGATGAATTTATATGCTTGTATTATGCCTATGTTTTTGTTATGAAAGCTAATGCTGAAGTATACACCAATGGAATGAAAGTAGCATGGTCCACGACATGCTAAGACACATGAAACAAGGTTTCTTAGTAAAGACAATGTGGTTTTGGATGTGTGGTACTACTGTTATGCATATGTTGTATATGTTGTACATGTTGCATCTCTGATGTTGTGCGCATGTGGTGTTGTATAGTGTGTGTACATGTTGTTTATGCAATGTTATGTATAGGGTGTTAGTATAGATAGTGTTGTATGAATGTTACATATTCAGTGTTGGGTATAGATGGTGCTATGTACATGTTGGATATACGATGTTGTGTGCAAATTATACTATTTGAGTGATGGATATGGGGTGTTGTGTGCATATGGTGCTATGCGCATGTTGGATATGCAGTGTTGTGTACAGATGATGTTATGTACGTGTTGGATATGCAGTGTTATGTACAAGTGTTGTTGTGTGCATGTGGTACATTGGTACTATGTACATATGGTGTGGTGTGCATGATTGTATAAGTGATGTCATGTGTGCGTGGTGTTGTGTAAATGTTGTACAAGTGGCTTTGTTTGCATGTGTTGCTATGTACATGGCATGCATGTGGCACTGTGTACATTTGGTGTCATGTACATGTCGTGCGTGTGGTACTATGTACATGTGGTATTGTGTACACATTGTACAGTGGTGTAGTGTACATGTGGTTTTGTGTACATGTTGTGAAAGTGGCTCCATGTACATGTGATGTTGTGCACACATTGTGTAGGTGGTGCAATGTATAGGTGGTGTTGTGTACATGTTGTACATATGGTACTGGTGCATGTGTGGTATTGTGTGCATGTCATACATGTTGTTTTGAGGGCATGTGGTACAATGTATGTGCATTTTGTAGGTGCATGTATTGTGTTATGTATTGGGTGTTGTAGTACATGTTTTATTATATTGTACACTGGGCATAGGCACATGTATTGTGTTGTGTGTGCACTGGGTGTAGGTGTATGCATTGTATGTTAGGTGTGAATGCATGTATTGCATGGTGTGGTATGTCATGTGTGGTGGTATGGGTGTGATGTACACTATGTGTATATGCACCTAGTGGAGGAGAAGGCATTGGGTGTTTGCTGGGTGTGGCAACTTATCCGCTATGTGTATAGAAAGAACAAAGGCAAAAGTAAGGATCGATGAAGGATAAGTATTGATATTGTATTTCGGTTTTGGTATGCATGTGATTTATTATTATGGTCTATGATGATTACATGTGATCTATGATTTTGATTTATGATGGTTACATGTCATTTTTGATTTTGATTGTTATGTTTTGAGCTAGCCTAATGTGATATTTTTACACATGTTGATTTGGTCAAATATGTTAGTTTGACTTGTTGTGACATGAAGTGAACATGATTGCAAATGTACCTTATTGATGAGCTACAAATGAGGTATGATGTGAATTTATTTCAATTTATTTCAAATCTAATGAAATTTATGTATTTGGTATAGAAATACATGAGTTTCCTGGTTTGGTGATTGAAATCAAATGCAACAATTGGTAGCAACAACAAAAGAAATTGGAAAATGTAATAGCATGCTAGTAAAGTATTTAGGAGCAGGGCCATTGTGGGACACTAGAACCCAATAGCGTCCATTGATTTCCATGATCATGTTATGACTAGAATGATGGTTCTAAGGCAGGGATATTCCTTGGTTGTTGTATCTTATGATGTGAGGAAGTCTTTCCAAGGAATGGAATGCCTAGGATGGGGGTGCTAGAGGAACTTCGAAGGTGAGTGACTGCATGAAAGGGGTGACCGAATTCCTAAGGGATTGTGTAGTAGAGAAGGGAAGGTCATGGATAGATTTTTTTTGTCATTACCATTTCCAAATGGAATCAGATACACATTAAGAGTGTGCCCTTAAACAATGAGCCAATAATTGTTTGCTGAGAGGATAAGTGGCCCATGATTATAGTGCTGGATATTGGATGTAGATTTGACTTTGCAGCGGATTTTAGACTTCCTAGGAAGGAGGTGAATCCTGGTATTACTTTGGGGTTGGAGGTGTGAGCATCTAGATAACCTTATTGACTGATATGGGCATTGTATCCTTTATTTTCTCTTTAAGAAAATGTGTATATGTGTATGTCATTGTAAATACCATAATGAGCTATGTTATAGAGCTCCAATATGCAGTATGGTTTTTATCTGGTCGTGTTTTCATAATATTTCTCTTTCGAGTTGGCCATTCATTACAAATACTATAATGATCTGTGTTATAAAGCTCCATGGGCAGTATGCTTTATTTTTAGTATTCATGTTGATTATAGGTGTCATTGAACACCAAGGACATTGTTCCCCCAAGGGGGAGGTTTCTGTAATAGCCCTGGTGAAAATTTAATGTAAAAATATATTAATACCAAGGATGATAGGACACCTATTCCAAGTTGAATGGTGGGTAGGACATCCTAGTGGGTGTTCATTTGGTTGTCTATGGTTAAGGAAATTGGTAAAGGCAATGACTAAGGAATTAAAGAGGCAAAAAGGTATTTTGGAACATTTATTTATGAAAATAATGGAAAATAAGAGAAAAAGGAGGTGAAATGTCATAGGTTGCATATGAGGAAAATGAAAGAAAATAATGGAAAATGAAGAAAATAAAGGCCTCATTAATAAAAAAGGATTATGAGGATCAATTGGCAAGCTTCTTCCTTTTAGTCTGAACCTTTTGCCAGTTTAGTTTTGAATCTCTCTCATTATTCCATCTCTCCCTCATACTCTTGGAGACTTAGATTTTTCTTGGAGCACTCTTGGTGGGTGTGCAATACTTGGATTCTTGGAGCAAGAAGGCAAAGGAAGAGAAGAAAAGCACAAGAAGTCACCGACATCAGCAACTACATTAGATTTTCTTGTAGGTACCGAGTTGCATGTATGATTTCTTCACTAGTTTTAGGCATGCATGGAATATGTGTGTGATTTCTTGGTTGTGATCTGTAATTGGCATGGAGGGTTGCATGGATCGATAGTATATTTCCTAGCCTTTCCATTTTTGGGATAGCCATGGTGATCATGGATCTATTTTAATTGTTTTATTTTGGTTTGTTATAATGTTTCCTCAGCTTGGGTTGAGGTATTAGTCCTAAAAGCCCTGGTTGAGCAATTGCTCTAGAAGCCCCATAACAACTTGGGTTGTGTTACTAGTCCTAGAAGCCCTGGTTGGAAAAACACTTTAGAAGCCCTTAGTGGGTTGAGTTACAAGTCCTGGAGGCCTTGGTTCGACAAATGTTCTAGAAGACTTGTATAAGTTGTGGGTTGAGTTACTAGTTCTGAAAGCCTTGGTTGGACAAATGCTCTAGAAGCCCTGGAAGGCTTGGATGGAGACCAATTTGATGATGGTTTTTTTGGTGATGTCCAATCGTGAGGTGGAATCACTATTTGATGGATTGAGGTGGATGGCCTCTGGAAGCCCTGGGTGAGTTTTGATTGATGTGTTCTATGAGATCCCACATTCATGCTTGGAATATGGCACGAGGGTGAATGGCTGAAGAGAGATTTGTCTCATCCATTCTACAGTCGGGTGGACCATGGTAGTCCCATCTCTGGTTGGTTCATTGCATTCATTATTGAGAAATCCATTCACTTGATTTTCATGTGTAAAGGTATTGATGCATTTATGGATTTGATGGTTGATATGTTTATTGTATCCCTATTCCTATTATGTTTTTTATATGCACATTTTATGATAACAGTGATGTATGTCTCTTAGCATGTTTTTACTTGTATGTGAATGGATAATGTGTATATGACTTAATGGAGGATAATGCAGAAAATTACATGAGGGAACAATGGTTCATAGTGATTCTCAGATAGATATGAGATACCTACACTTAATTTTGTTGTTTACACCTACAGATTACATATCGATGATATGTTTGATGAAATGCCTATTATGGCTAATGGGGTTCTAGTTATGATCTTGTTCAATTTATTGTTTTTTCACTACCATTTCCTTAAATTCACCAAGGAGGTTGAATCTTATCCATAGTGACCTCTCATCGCATGTTTGCCCCAGGTAGCAAGTTTCTTGGGTAGATATGAGAGGAGAGTGTTACACCTAACTTCCATATGATATTCCAAAATTTGAAGGGAAGTTTGGAGAGTATCTAGCTGATCATATAACCACATTCCATTTGTGGTGCTAATATAAATCCTTGATTGATGATTCGATCAGGTTGAGATTATTTGAATGCACCCTAAATGAAAATGTTGTAAAGTGGTATATTGAGCTTAGAGGGGGTACCTTCGCTATTTTTTCTGAATTGGCTACTATGTTTCTAAATCATTTTAAGTTGCGTGTCCAATATGATGTTGGAACCGAGCTTCTAATTAGTTTTGAAGAAGAAAAATAAACTCATATTGCTGAACACATCCAAGCATGGTGCAGGAGGAAGAGGCTCATCAAGGCATATATCCATGATGAGTTGCTTCTCAAATGGTTTTGAAAATATTTGCAACCAAATATTTCTAAGGATGTGTAACTCTCTAGAGTGTTTACTAAAGAGTAGACCATCTTTAGATCCCAACAATCAGAACTCATATATTCTAAGTCTGGATTTCTTTACAATATTATCCCTGATGTTCCTCGATCAAATATCTATCTAGCCAAACCAAAGCCACGACCTAATGCTGATGGAACTGTATGGTTAATTGATAGTAGTATGGTTAAGCTATTGAATCGATTGCAACAATTATCCTTACAATTTGCTTCTTTAGCATAAGATATGTAGTCAGTGTCTATGAATTTCTCACCGTTAGTAGTTAATGTTGTCTAATCTTTGAATCCCAAAGGAGACCAACAATCCGATGGGAAGAAGAAGGGATGTAGTAAGAAGAAAGACAGGGCTAGGAAGAGAAATACAAACAATCCCAATAATGATACTGGAGAGGGGTAAAAGTAATAAAAAATGAAGTAGATTTCTCATGCAAGTTATGTAATGGGTGCCATATTACCCATCTTGGCCCTAATATTTAGGGTGATCAATGCTTGTTAGCTCAATAGGGTTCTTCAAGTTCCTATATTGTGCTAACTAGCTGTTTTCCCCAAGGGCAGCAAATTCTTGTTGGCACTAATGCTGGTACTGGAACCCCCACTGGGGGCAACCACGATGGAGAATACACATAGAATGTATATATGGTGATGTCTCATGTTGATGTTGCTACTAGATCACATGATTATGGTGAGTCAGAACCTTCGAAGGCTAAGGCTGCTTTTGATATCCCAAAGATGCTCCATATCGAGAGGCTTGTAGTTGATTCTATGCCTCAGATGTCAAAAGGCTCTAAAAAATGTTCAACTATCAATCCCAACACTAAGGCTGCTCAGAACAATTATATTCTTGAAGATTTGGCTCAGAGCCCTTATGCAATGTTAGCGTTAGAGCTACTCCAATCATGCCTGCACAAAGGAGTGTATTTCTCACCATGATCAAAGTGATAGATGTAAAGAACTCTCTTGTTATTACATTTGATATTTCAAGTGTTAAGAAGAGACTCCCTCATCACATGGATTTCCAAACTAAATCTACATATCGGAAAATGAATATATTTTTAATTGTAGTTGATGAAGGGGCTTCCACATGTGTCATGTTGATGTAATGTTGGAAGCCTATTCGGTCTTTGGAAGTTGTTCCTTCCCCCACTCTCCTCACTTCATTCGATGGTCAATTTGATAGGCCTCATGGAATTCTTCCAGCCTTTCGCGTCTATGTTGGGGGAAATGTTTTCAATGTTGAGGTAGAGATAGTTGATACAAATCATGATTATAATATTTTTTTGGGTCAAAATTGGGTTTATGCAATGGATGTTATTGTTTCATCACTGTTTTTCATCCTATGCTTCCCTCATGAATTGAGAATTGTTACAATTAATCAAATGGCTTATTCTCCTAATGATCCCAATGCATCTTCTCACTCTACCATCACCTTGGTGAATAATACCAAACATCCTATTGGTAATTTGGGAGTTGGAATGTATTCATTGTTGATGGGTACTTTTGATCTTCCTTCTCTAACCGCTCATATTAATGCTATTTCGTCCTCTAGGATTTCTCCTCGAAAAGGTTCTTTCAGAAATAATTATTTTTCTGATCCTTGTCCTTTAGCCCCCTCCACTACCACATTAGAACAGGGACAAGTAGGTGAAATGGCATATTCTATATCTACAAAAGAAATCACGTACCAGTCTATTGTAAATTTTGCATATTCTGACCCGATTCCTCCCCCATCAGAGGATTTTGATGGTGATTTGGCTCTTGTCTAGACTATTGAATCTACTTTGATGATGGGTTTCCTTGAAATTTTCTTACCATATGATGAAGCTATATTAGAAGTAATGGTTGGTACAGAAAGACCGTTGGATGATTTTCATCATCGATCATATTTTATCCCCGATTTGCATGAATTTGAATCAACTTTTTCCAGTCCCTCTTCAACTAGAAGTGCTCAAAAAATTATAAATCCTTTGGCCCCATCACTTTGTCCAAGGTAATATGTCCAATATATCAGAAACTATTCTGGTGAAAATTTCTAGGAATCCCAATATCATTGAGAATATCTTCATCGGAGCTACATGTTCCCTTGAAGAAATCAATATTTATACTGACCTCTTTAAGGAATTTTGAGATGTGTTTGCTTGGACTTATGAAGAAATGCTTGGAATTGATCCATCAATAGTTCAACATGAGATCAGGACATATGAAAATGCTAAGCCTATACGGAAATAGCTTCGACCGATAAACCCTAGGAAAACTATAGTTATTAAAGCTGAGGTTGAAAAGTTTCTTAAGGAGGGTTTCACATACCATGTTACTCTAACTAAATGGGTCTTGAATCCAGTCCCTATTGATAAAAAGTAGGGAATGATCCGGGTATGCATTGATTTTAGGGATTTTAATAAGGCTTGTACTAAATATAATTTCCCCACTCCATTTATTGATCAAACAATTAATGAGTTTTTTGGAAATAAGGTGTTTTATTTCATGGACAATTTCCTTAGATACAATCAAATAACTATCTGTCCTAAAGATCAACACAAGAAAACATTTATTTTCCCTTGGGGTACGTTTGCATACAAAAATATGCCTTTTGGCCTCAAAAATTCTGGAGTTATTTTTTAGTGGGCCATGTCTTATGCTTTCCATGACATCAAGCACATAATAGAGGCATATTTGGATGATCTAGTTGCTCGTTCTTGAAAGTAAATTGATCATCCAAAACACCTTCATTTGGTTTTTGAAATATGTCGTCACTATAAACTATTGTTGAACCCTAAAAAATGTGTTTTCATTGTCACATTCGATCGATTATTGGGATTCATTATGTCCAATGAAGGGATTCATGTTGATCCCTTCAATATTTAGGCAATACTTCATTTGCCTCCCTCATCGACGGTTCATCAACTTCCGAGTCTCCAAGGAAAAACCAATTTCTTAAGGATATTTATCATAAATTACGTTGAGATTACGAAAGGATTTGTGCGATTAATGAATAAAGGAGTTACATTTTTTTGGGATGTTTTCAACCAGTGCTCCTTCGATGCTTTGAAAAAGGCATTTACCTCTACTCTTATTTTGAGTCCAACGATTATAGTAGGGATTTCCTCTTGTATCGTGCTACAGTAGAATCGACCATTGGTATCGTTCTTGTTCAGGAAGATGATGCTTTTAGAGAGCATGTGATTTATTATCTGAGCTGAGGCTTAGTTAGTCTTGAACTTAGGTATTCTTATATAGATAAATTGGCTTTGGCAGCAATTCACCTTGTCCAGTGGCTTCGTCACTATATTCTGCCTAGAAAGGAAATTATGTTGGCTAATCTCAATCCATTTCAATTTTTCCTCAGTAGGAAATTAATTGGGGGAAAGTATAATAAATGGATTGTTATCTTACAGGAATTTTATCTTGAATTTATGTCATCCAAGTCTAAAAACTCTTTAGTGTTTGCGGAATTGATTTTAGAGTTTCCTTGTGAAGAATATGTTGTTTATGAAGAGTCATTTCCTGATGAACATCTCTTCCTAATCTCTTCACAGGATATTTGGCATGAATACATCATAGTGTATCTCTAGACTTCAAACTTCCCTCATAATGTTTCAAAGGATGAATGTATAAAATTGCATCACCTAGCTAAAAATTATATCATTATCGGCGACACTTTGTATTGTCGCATAATTGAATCAATCCTTAGGCTTTGTTTAACACTAGAAGAAGATGAGTCTGTTCCTAATGACTTCCACAGTGGAGCTTGTGGAGTTCATCTATCTGGGCTTGCTACATACCAAAAGTCTTATGTGAAGGCTATTTTTGGCCTTCTATTTTTAAAGATTGCATGGAAGCGGTCAAAAAGTGCCATCCTTATTAGGTGTATACTCAGAAAATGCACACTCATCAAGCTCCACTTTTCCGTATCAACACTATTGGTCCTTTCACTAAGTGGGGTATTTATTTTATGAATTGTAACCTAGCTTTGGATAAGGGTCAAAAGTACATTATCATAGTAGTAGAATACTTTACGAAGTGGTTCAAAGCTATGCCTACTTTCAATAATGATGGTGAGACAACAACTCTTTTCCTATTCAAAAAAATCATTTCATCTTTCAGTATTCCAAGGGAGATTGTTGTATAGCTATAAAAAGGGTCTCTTTCACCTCTAGTTACCTCACATTAATATATCAATCCAGGAACGTTTTTCTATTTCAAAGAGTGTCTCAGTCTGAGGCTTAGCATTTGCCAGAGTAATGCTTGTAGTACAGCTGTTTTAAAACTACAAAAGTAAATTAATGCGTGTCTACAACTTAACTACTTCAAACAGCTAAATCACACATTTGGATATAAAGCAATGTATTAGTCAAGGGTTCAGTAGCAATAACCCATCCTTTTAGAAACTGATGAGAACAGATCAGGGGTCTGGGAGCTAGGTAGTAGATGTCGATGCTCACTACAGCCTGAGATCATCCTTAACAAATAAGAAATGAAACATCAAGTAAAGAAAACAATAGTGAAATAGAAAAACACATCAGTCAAGGGTTCGGTAGTAATAACCCATCCCTTTAGAAATTGATGAGAACAGATCAGGGGTCTGGGAGCCAGGTAGCAGATGCCAATGCTCACTATAGCTCAAGATCGTCCTTAACAAACAAGAAATGAAATGGCAGGTAAAGAAAATAGCAAATTAGCAATATTGAAATGGAACAGCAATTCAGAAATGGAACAACAATTCAGAAATGGAACAGCAATTTAGAAATGAAACAACAATTCAGAAATGGAACAACAATTTAGAAATGGAACAGCACTTAAAGAAATGAGAAGTAACTAAGTTCAACAAGCTGTGAATCTATTTAATCATACCAATCCAAACGTCAATCCTTCATTCTTAAAGAGGTACGCACACTATAGAACAATATTGCCTATGGATCCAAGATGGAATAACACTAAAAACCATATAGACACAACGTGCTTAATCTGACTCCATTATCGCTCCAAGTAAAAGCATACGATTGCATCTCAAGATGAAAACGATAGTATTCAAGGATTCAATAATCATATGAAATCAGAACTTCCAATATATATTCTGTGATGTTAAGGCACAATAGCATAACACAAGAACTCTGTAACGGAATGACAGTATCCTGTAGAGATTACCTGCATTATACCAACACGTAAAGGAATAGTAACATGATGTAGCGTCAATACAATACTTTTGTTTGCAGGAATATTAAATGAGTTAAACACAACAGAGTAGGTAACATAAACTTTATAAAACACAACAGATTACCAGATCATGTCGATAAGCAAACCACGCAAAAACCACGCGTAATGGTACAAGAGCAAGTGTCCTCCAGGGCCGGGCCCTTAGCCTCCAGAAGTACACCACTTAAGGTTGATCCAGGCTCAAAGATAAAAGAGTAACCAAGTCTGTATTAATGCATGAAGTAAAATTAAAGTAACTCAAGTCTTAACAGAACATAACGATCATAGTCGTGATCTCCTTAAAAGAAATTACATAAAGGCATCCCCATCTAGCCAACAACGCTATCCCTTATATAAGGATGATGACGGAGATATCTAGATGCAGAAATAGATAAAACAACGATCCCTCAGGATCAAGGATCTTGAGGGATTCGCAGAATCGTTAATTCTGAGTTACTTCTTCTGTTTTCTGCGTCGAGCTGGTATCTCCGCTTCCTTTCCTGGGTTGGTCCGTTTTGATCTGGTTTGCACGCGGTCTCCCGTCAAAGGGACAACAGTTAATTTATCTTTTTATTTTCCTTTAGGATGGCTACTTTTCGTTTTTCCTCCCTTCTGTACATGGAAATGAAAATTATCAGCGTTCTCTATTAATCTCACATGTTTCGTTATAATTCTTTATTATTTTCTAAGTTTCTAATGCAAAAAGGCTTATAAGTCCTAATGAAAAGATACTGAAATAACCATCAAAACATACCTTCTTTGATACTCCACACACCCCCTGGCTTACCCTTTTTCATGGCCTCATGAAAACATTGTAGTCGACATGCAAGGCAGTGAGTGAGTAGGCTGGAGATGGAATCTCGTGTGAGGGCCCATAGCCGTGATGCGAAACTAAATGATCAAAGAAATGGCCTGTATGACCCTTAGGAATCTCATACAAGGCTTGATATCCGGGTGTAGGATGCCAAATGATTGGACTCCAGAATCTATATCACCAGGATGGCCCTGCCCTCAAAACAATTTTGCCATAGAGGGGAAAACAGGTGGCAGCAAGTTTAAAGTTCTCATACTTAAATGGTTCTTTGAGATGGATATTCGGATTAGATATTCGATATCTAAATTTAGCTGCATCAATGGCAGGGTCTTTAATAGAGGAAAAGTATTCAAGTCCATGCCGAATGATTGCCTCATGCATGGGTCCTAATGCTTCAATCACTCCTGGAGCCTTCATGAGATTTCTATGTCTCCTCCATAACTGTGCTGGGTCCCTAGGCTCAGCTCTTACCCATAGATCTAATCCGTTTTCTTGTCTTTGAAAAGCGTTGTAGGCTTTGAGCCATTTAATTTGATTGACTGCAAATGAGATAAATGCTTGCAATTGAATGTCCCCAACAAAAGCGCCAAGGTTCAGTTCGGTCTCTTGTTCTAGTACAAGGTTATGCAAGTAAAATTCACACAATAATCTCTACACTTTTACCCCGTAATGTTTACAACAGTTTATGAAATCATCTATAGTGTTAATTTGTATGGGAGCACCTGCTTTAACATCCTTTATTTTCAATTGTAAATACCTTTCCATTAAAAATAGGGCATAGTTCTTGGTAGGGGCTCTACATGCTAGGACGTCATTGTATAGAGAGCACAAAGTATCCATCTGTTTGATATCTACATCTAATCTACGAGTTACCTTTGCAACTTTCTCTTGTTCCTTTTGCCATCCTTCGAAGGCTTGGCTTTCAGATAAGTTGGCATTCCTTAGCTGTTGCTGTAGTTCTTCATATTTTTCTCGGAGAACCGTTTTCTCCCTAAGCTTTTATGCTTCTTGCTGGGCCTGCTTCAAAACTTTCTGAAGGGTTATCGTTTTCGGATCCTTTTTCCATGCAGCCGTGGAGGCCGAGAGCTTTACTTGAACTTTCTTATTGCGCTGCTTCGAGTTCAAAACCCTTATTACTCTTGAAGGTGGTGCCTCCATCTGAACTATCTTATCATCCTTTTCAATTTTAACAGGAACACCAACCCATTGTTGTTACTTTTCAATTGGAACAGCAGTCTACTTTTCAGCTTCAATTGGAACAACATCTTGGCTTTTGTTAGGGTTTTGAGCAGTAGGATGGATTCTGGTCCTTCGCCTCTTGCCCTTAGGGGATTTTACTAGTGTGGTTAGACCGTTTCTTCCTGAAGTCCCTTTTACCGTTTGCCTCGCCTTTAGAACCCTAATCTGCTGGTGAAGCTGGACTATTATGTTCAATAATCTTTGTTGTTCCTTTCGTAATTCCCTTATTTCTGCCATTTCTTCAGAAGGAACAACATGTTGTTTGCTGCGGTTTGGACTGTGGCTAGCTTCCTGATTTTCTTCCTAGGGTGGCTATTCTAGGGCAAGAACCTTAATTGGCTCTGTTATTTCTTGGGCTAATTCTTCTTCTACCCTTATTTCCTCCGGACATTCTTCTGGTGCCTTCTAATTAGGAACAGGCTGTTCGTGCTGAGCATTTTCTGACATCTTCTCTGACGTATTTTCTACTTCTACCTCTTCTACCTGCGATTGTTTGGGTGCATCTTTCTCCTGGGGTTTCTCTCTGGCATGGAGGTCCGATGGACTCGGAGGTTGGCCATATTCATCTATATTGGCTAGAACTTGGCCAATTCATCTTCCCCTAATGGGTCTTGTAATGGGCTGCCTTCCTGCTATCCCATTCCTTCCTCCTGCTCGGAATGCTCAGCTTCTTTTCCCTCATCTCCTTCCTCTTCAGATTCCTCATCTTTTTCTTCTTCTCCTTCTGCAAATTTCTCTGCCTCCCCTTCTTCTTCTTCTGCAGATTGTTCTACCTCATCTTCTTCTTCTTCTTCTGCAGATTGTTCTGCCTCCTGTTCTTCTTCTTCTTCTTTTGCTGCTTCCTTGTTCTGTACTTCTGTTTCCTTGTCCTGGCTTAGGGTTTGCTCATCTTCGATTTCTACTGTCTAGCTAGTGCCTTTCTGGGGCTTCTCTAGCCCCCCTCGTAGACATGCGAGTCAGGCTGATTTCCTACGTTTTTCTGGTTGCTCCGGTGTGCTGGTAACATGTTTCCGTTTTTCAGATTTCTTATGTTTTTCAGGTTGCTCCAGTGTGCAAGTGACTTGCTTCTGTTTTTCTGGACGTTGGGGTGTGCTAGTGACTTGTTTTCGTTTTTTCGGACGTTCGGGTGTGGCCAACCCTCCATTGATGATGGTAATTAGCTCTTCCCAGCTGGTCTGCTACTGGGTGAGACTATGGTTAACTATCAACCAAATTACTCTGTGGTGGCTGACAACTGACTCTACGTGCTGTGCTCTTTTCATGCTTCGTGCAACATCATGAAGTAATGAATTTAACAATGCAAGTAAATTTACAGAGAATTTTTGTTTTAGAACAGCCAAGAGTTTAAGATGTCGTGGTCTTACCATGTCTTTTCTGCCTTCACAGGTGATATAGCTTTGGATGATCTTTGCTAATTCTGCCCACGGTTCTCCTAGTGTTGCTGGCAGCACCCCCTTTCCTCGAATTGTCAGGCTCTGTCCTTCATCTTGAAAGATTTCTAAAATCTTCTGCAGCCTTTCCTTTTTTATCATCCATACCAGTCCAGTGGCTGGCAGTCCCGAGACTTCTGCTATTATGTCATTGGTGACTTCTATTCATCTTCTTCTTAGTGTGGAGTAGTCTTCTTGCAAATTCTGTAAAAATTCAATCGCTATTGTTTCATTGGAATCCTTCAGGCAGTTAAGATAGGTCAGCCATCCTGCTCTTTCTAGGATTTTCCGGGCTGCAGCTGAAATAGTTAGCACTTGCGGTTCTCTGCAAACTGACCTTCCTCCCATAGTTTCATTGCAAATTCTCAAAGGAACGGTCGTTGTTTGTTGAAACCCAGAGAAGTTGATGGCGTATCACTCGTTCAAACTCTAATGCTACGGCGTATGCAGTGGAAATGGCTTTGAACAACAACCCATGCAGAAGAAAACAAAAATAGAAAAAGATAATACCGTTGAGCCGTGTTGTGCCCAAGTACACAATCTCTCAAATGGCGAGCTGACACATGCTCTGGGGAATAATGAGGTTAACCTCCCCCCCCACAGTGTGATAGGTTGTCCCAGTCGTCAAATAAAGGAGCAGCGTCTGTTCTGCAGCAAGGTCTTTAAGGAACAACGTATGGCAATATTCCATGCTTACAAAAACAACCTATTACTGAAATCGAGGTATAAAGTTACATCGCTTTAATACGTAAGAGACTGCAGTGATTTGATGCAAGTTCGGGGATAAGACATTTTCCGTAAATAGAGAGTCTCATGCGGTCATTGTCACTAGTTCTGTAATGATTGGTGATAATATATAGTCATGCATTATATGGTTGGGTAATATCATATACTTGATTACCACAGCATAAGAAACAAAAGGATGCAATCTACTTACCTATTGGTAGAAAAATGCGACTTCAATACCATTAACAATGCTCTGCTGCCGACAGGTGTCCATAACCTTGGCAGAGTTGTTTGTTTCACCCCTGGAACCATAGTCGTTTGTGTATGCCAGGAAACGTTGTGCAATGTAAAAATGTAGGCCATTATGCTAGCTTGGTGACCAGTTAGTCATAATTCCATTCACGAGGAAGGAGCGAATAGTGGGTAGGCCGGCTCATGATGAGACCTCCTGTTCCAAGGGTTGTTTGTTTGATATACCTTTTGGACCATTTCCTTGGTGTGGTGGCCATAGTGGGAATGCCACTTCACTTCCGTCCTGATGATCATGGTAGGCCAGCTCGTAATGAGACTTCCTATCCTGCAATTTGACAATTTAGAAACCATGTTCTGCTTGCTTCTTTCTTGTTTTTCATAAAGTGTCCTTCCTGTTCATACACAGAGGGTGGTTCAACACTCCTTAAGAGTAGGAATGGTGGAAGAAGTCTTAATATCCCAATAGGAAGTTATAGATCCTTTGCTCTTATTGTTGGATGATAATCAAAGAGGATTAAAAAGGGACCATCATGATATAGATAACCAATAAGAATAGAATTAGTAGAGAAATGGCAGCAAAAGATGATGAATAAGCATGTCTTTCCTTGTGTCCTCTCACCAATTCAGGGCAGTTTCTTATAAAGATAGCAAATTATGATTGACTGATTTCCATATGCTGTGTTTTTGTTCCCATTACATAAGTTCATAGCCGTATTCAAAAAGACCTTGAAAGAACATTAGCAATAAGAATCCTCAATTTAGAATAGCAAAAGGAACAATTTGTTTCACAAGGAGAGAAAAATCCTCCAAGTGGAGTTTCTTTCGAGGAAGGGCACAACAACAGGTCACAAATGCTGTCCCTTTGGAGAAAGGAACAACAGAAATGAAAAGTTTTGTTCCTTTGGAAAAGGAACAACAAAAACACACAAGTGTCATTCTTTTTGGAAAAGGAACAACAGAAATAAAAAGTGTTGTTCCTTTTGGAAAAGTAACAACAAAAACACACAAGTGTCGTTCCTTTGGAAAAGGAACAAAAGAAATCGAAAAGTGTCGTTCCTTTAGAAAAGGAACAACAAAAACACACAAGTGTTGTTCCTTTGGAAAAGGAACAGCGGAAAACAAAAAGTGTCGTTCCTTTAGAAAAGGAACAGCAAAAACACACAAGTGTCGTTCCTTTGGAAAAGGAACAGCAGAAAACAAAAATGTTGTTCCTTTTGGAAAAGGAATAACATAAAACAAAAGTTCTGTTCCTTTTGGAAAAGGAACAACAGAAGCACACAGATGTCGTTCCTTTAGGAAAAGGAACAACAGAAAGCAAAAGTGTTGTTCTTTTTAGAAAAGGAACAACAAAAACACAAAATGTTGTTCCTTTTGGAAAAGGAATAGCAGAAAACCAAAATGTTGTCCCTTTTAAAAAAGGATCAGTAGAAAACCAAAGTGTTATTCCTTTTGGAAAAGTAACAGCAGAAAACCAAAGTGTTGTTCCTTTTGGAAAAGGAACAGCAGAAAACCAAAGTGCTGTTCCTTTTGGAAAAGGAACAACAGAAAACAAAAGTGTTGTTCCTTTTGGAAAAGGAACAATAGAAAACAAAAGTGTTGTTCCTTTTGGAAAAGGAACAACAGAAAACAAAAGTGTTGTTCCTTTTGGAAAAGGAACAACAGAAAACCAACGTGCGGTTCCTTTTGGAAAAGGAACAACAGAAAATAAAAGTGTTGCTCCTTTTGGAAAAGGAACAACAGAAAACCAAAATGTTGTTCCTTTTGGAAAAGGAATAGCAGAAGTAACAAAACTTGTTGCAAAGATATGTAAAAAAGTAATTCATGAAGTTATGTATAGATTGTAAAGAAAAGTAAATTTCTTAGTGAATTACAGGTGAGGAAGACTTGTGTTCCTCCCCTAAGATCTCCATATCTGAATCTTGGTGTAGCTCTTGGCAGAAGGACTCCCGAGTAAGTGGTTTACGATAGAGACAGAATTGATAGCCATTTTCCTTAAAAGTATATCCAGAACAATCAATAGTAATCAGGGCAAGGGTACCATTGTCATGTACTTTCTGGATTTCATATGGTCCCAGCCAACGAGTCTGGAGTTTCTTGGGAAAGTCCTGAAACTTGGAGTCATATAAAAGAGCCCAGTCTCCTTCGTGGAAGACTTTATTTTTAATGAGAGTATCATGCCATTTAGCTCTCTGCTGTTGTATCAGGGCAGTGTGTTGAAGTGCAGAGAGCCTAATTTCATCCAGCTCATTGATCTGTTGTAGTCGATTACTCTGTGCTTCGGTTAGGTCTAAACCAACTTCTTGTGCTATTCGTAATGTCTGGATTTAGAATTCTATAGGAAAAATAGGTTGTTTTCCAAACATTAGCTGATAAGGCGAGTAACCAGTGGTGCTTATCCATGTTGTTCTGTAAGCCCACAGTGCTTCAAGTAGTCTGGCAACCCAATCACATCTATGTGATGCAACAGTTTTTGTTAAAATTGTTTCTATTATTTTATTGCTACTTTCTACTTGCCCATTTGCATGTGGGTGATATGGAGTAGTAATTTTATGCTGGACATGATAGTTGTTGAGTGTTGCAGCTATTCTGTTCCCAACAAACTGTGGTCCACCATCTATAATTATCTCTCTTGGAAGGCCATACCGTACAAATAGATGGAACATGAATTGTATAACGGATTCTTTTGTGGCTCTTGGCAATGCCTCTGCTTCAACCCACTTGGTGACGTATTCTGTTGCCACCAAAATGTATGTTTTCTGGTTTGATGGTGGGTTGATTGGTCCCATGAAATCAAGAGCCCATCGCTCAAATGGTTCGATGACTAGCTATGGTTTCAAAGGCATCTCATTCAACTAACTAGGACGTTCCACTCTCTGGCAACTGTCACATGCTTGGACAAATTTATTTGCATCTTTGAAAATTGTGGGGCAATAATACCCTATTTGTAATACTTTATGTGCAGTCCTGTGATCAACGAAATGTCCACCACATGGTTGGTCATGGCAGGCTTTTAATATGTCAAAAATTTCGTCCTCTCGAACGCATCTCCTGATATGCATGTCTTCCCCTGTGTAAAACAAATAGCCCCCAATCCAAGAAAATATAGTACTTCGCTGAACAATCTATTTTCGCTCATTAGGGGTTAGATGCTTTGGTAACTTACCTACTGCTAGGTAATTGGCAACGTCAGCATACCAGGGTGTTTGCATAGCAACAGCAAAGAGATGCTCATCTGGAAATTGATCTTCAACTGTTGCTGCATCAACTGGTTTTGGCATTCTTGAGAGGAAATCAGCTACAGGGTTTTCTCTCCCGGGTCGATCCTTGATTGTAATATCAAATTCCTACAATAAAATCAACCATCTAGTTATTCTGCCATTTGTGATAGGTTTGTTTGCTAAATATTTTATAGCAGAATGATCTGTGTACAAGATAACAAGATATCCAGTAATGTAATGTCTGAATTTATTAACAACATGTATAACGGCTATAAATTCTTTTTCAGTGACAGTATAGTTTAATTCAGTAGGGGATAGATTTTTACTAATGTAATAAATTGCATATGGTTTTCTATCCTCCTCCTATTCAAGGACCGCTCTAATGGTTGTGTCTGAGGCATTAGATGATATTTGGAATGGCAAATCCCAATTTGGTCCTCGAAGGACTGGGGCTGTAGATATGAGCTTCTTCAGATCCTTGAAAGCACATTCACATTTCTCTGTCCAAAGAAATTCAACGTTACCAGTTAGTGCATACAAGGGTGCAGCAATACGTGAATAATGTTCTATAAATATTCTATAGTAACCAGAGAATCCAAGAAAGCTACGTACCTCTGTTTGAGTAGTAGGAGAAGGAATAAGAAAAAGTATTTGGATTTTGGTTGGATCTATCTGAATGCCAGCTGCTGAAATATAGTGTCCTAAAATAAGTCCTTCTGTCATCATCATATAACATTTTTCATGGCTTAAACAAAGCCTGGTAGCAATGCAACGTTGAAGGACTTTTTCTAGTGTATCCTGTGCTCGATCAAACTCATCTCTGTATGGAGTAAAGTCATCCATATATACTTCCAGTCCTTCATTTATTAGGTCTGCAAAAATGCTAAGGATATCCCTTTGAAATGTGGCAAGGGCATTGCATAAACCAAAAGGTAAAACTCGTAGGCGAATGTTCCCCAAGAACAAGTAAAAGTAGTTTTGTCCTGATCTTCAGGGGAAATCTGTATTTGGTTATACCCACTGAAGCCATCAAGGAAAGAAAAGAATTTCTTCCCTGCCAAAGTGTCTAATACTTGGTCAATGAATGGGAGAGGAAAGTGATATTTTTGTGTTGCTTTATTTAGCTCCCTGTAGTCCACACAGATTCTCCACTTCCCATTCTTTTTTGGTACTACCACAAGCGAGGAGACCCATTTACTATCAGAGATAGGGTAGATAAAGTTCACATCTAAAATTTTTTGAAGCTCGGCTTTTACTACTTCTTTTAGATAAGGATTTAGTCTTCTCTGAGGCTGCCTAACAGGTCTTGCATCATTTTCTATGTAAATGTGGTGTGTACATAGTTGGGGGTCAATTCCTTTCATATTAGGGTAATCCCATGCAAATGCTTCTTTATATTTCCTTAACATATGGATGAGCTTTGTTTCTTGTTCGGATGTGAGGTTGGCATTAATGTTTAAGATTTTTCCAGGTTTAATTTCCACAGTTTTGCTATGTGCAACAGAAGTGACAGAAATTGTGTGATCATGTGTATCTTTCAGAGGGTCCTCTTCTAATCCGTTATCAAATGCTGTTTTTATCATATGACACTGGGTATGAGAGGTGAGTTCAGTTTGACTAATGAAATTAATGATGGCATCATCTTCTGTTTGGTCTTTGAACTCAAGTGCTTCTTGTATAGTTAATGGAGATCTAATGTTATCAGTAAGATATGAGACAGGGTGCCTATTAGTTTTAACTATTGTGATGCTTGGCTGTGCTGGGGGATATAGTTCTAAATTCTTGATATCCGCCCCCTTGGTTATGATCATGTTCCCTTGCCGACAACCGATATAGGCATCAGCAGTAGCGAGCGAAGGTCTTCCTAAGATCAATGGATGTCCATCAAGTCAGGTTTTAGGATTTATTATCAGAAAATCGGTTGGATATTCCCAGGAGTCAACTGAGACCATGACATCATGTAGTATGCCTTCAGGCCTAACCACAGATCGGTCAGCCAATTCTAACAAAGTGGAGGTGGGTTCTACAGATGTAATGCCTGGCTTTTGGCAAGTAGTAGTTGTTAATATATTGATTGCAGCTCCAAGATCAATTAAGGCATTGGGCAGGGTTTGACCATAAATTTGGACAGTTACTATTGGGTTTCCTGGGTCTTCATACTTAATGGGTGTTTCCCTTCCTGATAGTAGGTCAGATAAAGTGTTGACTACTTGAACTTTTGGATTATTTATTATATTCATCCTTGGTCTTTTTATGCACAATTCTTTAATAGTTTTTGCGTATATCGGGATGTCTTGAATGGCTTGGAGGAATGGAATTTTTATGTACAAATTTTGCAATTCTCCCAGAATGTCAAAATCAGGTTGTTGTATAGGTCAAGATATGACTAATCGTTCTGGGAATGGAGGAGAAGATGTGGTTGCTTGATTATGAGTCTGTTGTTTATTCACATCCTCTTCCTGTGACAAATGTTCTCTAGGTAACTGATCTTCAATCTGAACTGTTTTATTTCCCTCAGTTTGAATAATACGCCCGGATCTTAGCTGAAGATCATTACACTCCCTCAGATCGGGTCCTTCTTCTAGTGTTTCTAGGATTTGGAGATATTGGACCGGTCTATTATTTGGATTGAGATTGGGCTGGGCTGGGAGTTGTGGTCTCAGATTAGACTGGGGATTTTGATGTAAAGCTGGCATTGTACGTTGAGGGAGAGGGATATTTCTTACTGGCTGCTGCATTGGTCTCTTCCAGTTAGTCTGCCAGGCTGAGCTTTGTGAAGTAGGGGGAGTCCATTGTGGTGGGTATGGGTTTTTTTCCAGTATGGTGAGGGATAAGCAGGATTCGGCCAACCACATTGGCTCGTCTGATTCAGCCACAGATTTGCAGAAGGATATGACTGTGGTGACCAGTTTGGAAATGGAGGCTGAAATTGAGTTTGTCATGTATTATACTATTGAGCACTATACTATGGATACTGAAAAGAAGAAGTTGGTTCTGAAAACATACCAGTTTGTCGTGGCTGCCACTGACGGCACTAGTTGAGCAAATATACTTCTTATGGCTCTTCTTCTGCCTCCTTATATACTGCTTTCAGTCCAGGTAGTGAGGGGAAAATTTCCGTAAAGTGATCTCTTGTACATATGGTGCATGTTTGGACTGCATCTAGTGGACACTCCATATGGCTATGCGTCTTCCTGCACCTGGGGCAGAAGATTGCCAAATTCTGTTCTACCTCCATTTGCTTTTTCTTGGCCTGCAAAACGTCCAATTGTGTAGTCAATGTTCCTAGTATATCAATTTTAAAATTTTAAAATAAATTTCCAATTTCCTCACGCGTTACTCCTTCTGATGGGATTTTATTTTCTCTTACAAACCGATCATGTTCCACTGGTTTGATTCATGTACTTCCTCTCGAACTCCTGATGCATAAGTCAATTATGTCAGCAAAACTTTCTTGATAAATATCCCCTTTTCCCATAATGTTTAATGTTTCGATCCATTGCTCTTTCATGCCCCTTACTAATGTTGTTTTAAACACGTTATCAGGTAAAGGCAGTGATGCATAGGGAGATCTTTGCAGATTATACTGGAAATGTTCCACATATTCTTCTAATTTTCGTTTGGTCTAGCTATCATCTGTAATATTTCATCTTTTAACTCTCTAGACCTGCAATAATCTTGATATTTTTTTAGAAAAGATTCTTTCATTTGTTCCCAGCTATTTATAACCCCACCACCTAATCCCATAAACCATATTAAAGCAGCCCCTTTCAGGGTAGAGGGGAACAGTTTTAGTTTCTGGGGGTCAATGGTGTAATCATATCCCCTGCACAGTACATCAAATTCAAATAAAAATGCATCCGATTCTTCTGATGTAAGCCCGTGAAATGTAGGGATATGTTGAAGGGGGATTGCTTTCATGGGGGCATTTGCTACAGAATCCACTATGGGGTATTGTAATGTAGAGGTTTGGGTTTTTGGCGGATTTTGAGCCATTGGATCAAATATATACCAATAACCTTCTAGAATATCTAGGAGGGCGTTTCTAGGTTGAGAGGGAATGGCTTTGACAGGAACAGCTTTAATAGCACTTCCTCTATCTGGGATTTTTGTCTGGGAGGATTGGATCCCTTCAATGGTAATTTTTTCCGCACTCCATTTGTCTGGGCTACTCAATGGCTGCATTATCCTAAGAGGAGATCTCGGTTCCTCAGTTCCTTCTGTCTCTCCTTCTCCTTCACAAAGATTACTGCAATTCCCTTCCTACAATAGTTTTGGAATAGAATTTTCAATTTCTTGAAAGTCCTATTCGTCAGTTTGACTATGCACCTCAACAAAGGCTACAAATGGTGAACCTGTGGCCTGAAGGGAGCCAATAGGCTGTTTGGAAATAACTTTCTTGGGTCCTACTGAGGGCTGGGATTCGGCTTTCTTATAGATTTCGTCTATGAAGGTTGATCGACCAAGGGTCACCAGCCCCTTAGCTTTTTCTGGCTTTGGTAAAGGTTTGGAATTTTTCTATGGCTATTTCTGCTTAGTCATGCACTCAATTTAACTACTAAATCCTTCTTAAGTAGATAGCATTAAATCTACAGGAAAGCGGGCAAAGGAGCAGGGCTTTTACATGCTCCGTACGTAGGTTCTTACCTTCCGTTTTCAAAACCCAATTCTTCCCTAGCAGGTTCGTACACTACTCTGAAAAAAAGAACAAATGGCTACACTCTTTCCCCGGCAACAGCGCCAAAATGTAGAGCTATAAAAACGGTCTCTTTCACCTCTAGTTACCTCACATTAATATGTCAATCCGGGAGTGTTTTTCTATTTCAAAGAGTGTCTCAGTCTGAGGCTTAGCATTTGTCAGATTAATGCTCGTAGTACAACTGTTTTAAAACTACAAAAGTAAATTAATGCGTGTCTACAACTTAACTACTTCAAAAGGCTAAATCACACATTTGGATATAAAGCAATGCATCAATCAAGGGTTCGATAGCAATAACCCATCCTTTTAGAAACTGATGAGAAAAGATCAGGGGTCTGGGAGCCAGGTAGCAGATGCCGATGCTCACTACAGCCTGAGATCATCCTTAACAAATAAGAAATGAAACGGCAAGTAAAGAAAACAACAGTGAAATAGAACAACACATCATTCAAGGGTTCGGTAGCAACAACCCATCCCTTTAGAAACTGATGAGAACAGATCAGGGGTTTAGGAGCTAGGTAGCAGATGCCAATGCTCACTATAGCCCAAGATCGTCCTTAACAAACAAGAAATGAAACGGCAGGTAATGAAAACAGAAAATCAGCAATCTTGAAATGGAACAACAATTCATAAATGGAACAACAATTCAAAAATAGAACAACAATTCAGAAATGGAACAACAATTCAGAAATGGAACAGAACTTAAAGAAATGAGCAATAACTAAGTTCAACAAGCTGCGACTCTATTTAATCATACCAATCCAAACGTCAATCCTTCATTCTTAAAGAGGTATGCACACTACAAAACAGTATTGCCTATGGATCCAAGATGGAATAACGCTAAAAACCATATAGACACAATGTTTATCGCTCCAAGTAAAAGCATACGATTGCATCTCAAGATGAAAACGATAATATTCAAGGATTCAATAATCATATGAAATCAGAACTTCCAAGATATATTATGTGATGCTCAGGCACAATCGCATAACACAAGAACTCTGTAATGGAATGACAGTATCCTGTAGAGATTACCCGCATTATACCAACACGTAAAGGAATAGTAACATGATACAGCGTCAATACAATACTTTTGTTTGCAGGAATATTAAATGAGTTAAACACAACAGAGCAGGTAACATAAACTTTAAAAAACACAATAGATTACCAGATCACGTTGATAAGCAAACCACACAGAAACCACGCGTAATGGTATAAGAGCAAGTGTCCTTCAGGGCCGGGCCCTTAGCCTCTAGGGGTACACCGCTTAAGGTTGATCCAGGCTCAAAGATAAAAGAGTAACCAAGTCTGTATTAATGCATGAAGTAAATTACAGTAACTCAAGTCTTAACAGAACATAACAATCATTTTCATGATCTTCTTAAAAGAAATTACATAAAGGCATCCCCATCTAGCCAACAATGTTATCCCTTATATAAGGATGATGACGGAGATATCTAGATGCAGAAATAGATAAAACAGTGATCCCTCATGATCAAGGATCCTGAGGGATTAGTAGAATCGTTAATTCTGAGTTACTTCTTCTCTTTTCTACGCCGAGCTGGTATCTCCGCTTCCTTTCCTGGGTTGGTCCGTTTTGATCTGGTTTGCACGTGGTCTCCCGTCAAAGGGACAACAGTTAATTCATCTTTGTCTTTTCCTTTAGGATGGCTACTTTCCATTTTTCCTCCCTCCTGTACATGGAAATGACAATTATCAGCGTTCTGTATTAATCTCACATGTTTCGTTATAATTCTTTATTATTTTCTAAGTTTCTAATGCAAAAAGGCTTATAAGTCCTAATGAAAAGATACTGAAATAACCATCAAAACATACCTTCTTTGATACTCCACAATTGTCAATGGTCATGGAAGTCATTTTCATAATAAGATGATGTCTGAGTTGGCTTTGAAATTGAGATTTTCGAAGGAAAATGTGTCTCCCTACCATCCTCAAGCTATTGGTGAAGTTGAAGTTGTGAACAAATACCTAAAAACTATCCTACAAAGGACAATCAATAAAGCTAAATCCAACTAGCACATCATGTTATATCCTAGGCTTTGGGCATATCGAATGTCTATCAATACCTCCATGCGTTTTACCTCTTTTCAACTATTTTATGATTTGGAATCAATCTTCCCTGTGAAATATGAGATCCCATCTCTCAAATTAGCAGTTGAACTTCTGCCAAACACATCTAGTCTTGAAGAATGCCTTATTCATTTGGAACATCTTGCTGAGTAGTGTCAGGCTGTAACCACAATGAATGAAGCTCACAAAAAAGATAGTAAAGGCCCAATATGGCAATATTGTGCATCCTAGGGTTTTCTCTGAAGGTGACCTTGTCCATTTTTATGACCAAGATAAGGACACCTTGGGTACAGGCAAGTTCAAACCCACGTGGTACGGTCCTTTATCATCAATAATATCTTAAATAAAGGTGCATATGAGTTAGTTGAATTTGATGGAAACATGTTGCCGGAACCTAGAAATGGGCTCTATCTTAAAAAGTAGTATGCCTAGGTTGTTGCCTAGCATTTGATTTGTTTGTAAATACTATACATAGTTATTTGTTTCTATGTATGGGTTTTATGGTGATGTTGGTATTTTAGAAGCATCTGGGAATGGATTTTCACAAGACAAATAAAAAATGGAAGAATCACAAAAGATGTTAGGAAAAAGACGATAAGGTGAAGATGGAAGGAGGTCATCCTTCACCACATTTTCTTCTTTAGATTCCCACACATACTCATCAAAAATGAAAGCACAAGTTGGCTTCTCAACACCAAATCCATCAAAAACTTGATCCTCATGAACAACAAATGTGGAGTCCAGAATGGGTGGAAATAACACAGTACAATATGAAGGATTAAAGGAACCAAAGGATGGATGTTGAGAAGATAAGACCTTGTGACAACCATAAGGGTTGCAGTCCAAATCTGTGTAGATGTTCAAATCCAGCAGGGTGGGGGGAGATGAAATTTTCATAGATGGGTTCACAACTTCTCCCACTAATGAGCACCAGTATTGCAACAAGAATGTTGCAACTCCTGGGGTTACCAACTTGATTTTATCAACTCGGGGTTCATATAAACTTGGAGGTGACAGTGTTGTATACATAAGTAGATGCAATGGGTCCGCTCTTTGTCACTGCTAAGATGGCGATAAAATACTATGGTCTCTCAAACTAGCCTTCTGTTGATTCACATGAAGCTTGATTACCAATGAGAAAAAGGGAAATTTTCACTAAAGGAAATCTTGTCTATTATAGTAAGGAAAAGACTGAAATCAAATGCTTAAACACACTATTCATATAACTAACTAGAATGTTAAGTTAACATGTGCGCAATCCTATTGTCCTAGGCATGTAATTTGAAACATCAAACATTCTACTGTTGTGCATGTAAATGAAAAAAATAACTGTTTTCCTTTTTGTCTTTTTTTGTGTGAAAATGTGAATGCTAACTTCTCTTGGTGATGTGGTAGCTGGATTAGGGATGATGGTGGAAGGCTAGATAGCATGGGAGGCAAGTAGGGGCCTTCCCCTATCTTCTTAGGTGTTTTTTTCCATAATTTGGCCTCAAAATAGGCCACTACAGGTCAACATATTAGATGTCCTAATGCCTCCTACAAGATGTCCTAATGCTTTAATAATATCCCTTGTATTTGTACATGATACAATCGAGAGAAAGAGGAGGGAGTTTGAAGGTGGTGTAAGGCTTAGGGAAGGTGAGTGGTTAGAGAAATGAGCCAAAGGAGTGGGTAGGAATCCTTCAGAGCTCAAAATAGAGTTCGCGAGATGGTTAGATTTGCTCAACAAGCTTGGAGAAGTATTCTTATGGAATGATGAATTTGGTGAAGGATTTAGTGGAAAAAGTGATGATCATGGATGGATGAGGTTAGGATTGGATTTCTGGTCATGAAATCTCTCTATACTACTAAAACTCCTGCATTGCATCAATCATTGACATTTATCCATAAACCATGTAAACAAGAAGGATTTCAATTAACTAAGGAAAAATAGAATTTCATTATCTAATTTCCCATCTCATTCATGGGAAAGCTTGCAGAGTAATGTGAAACCTTTAGGAGATCTAATGCAAGGTTGAAGATATCATAAATTACACTTAAATCCTATTCTTGAAAACTAGTAAAATGTTGGCCTAAATTACATAGAACCCTAAATTTCATGAGAAATCATAATGTTGTCTTTTTGGGGCTGTCTAGGAGTTATTTCCTCAAACCATGGTCCCTAAAGGGAGGAGTGGAAAAATCCACCTACTAACATCTTTTTGATATTCCTTTATCTTCCTAAGTTATTGCAGAAGCAATGCACAAATGGAAGCAAACTAATCGAATCCACGACTACTTGCAATGAATCTATGAAATCTACTATGCATATAAATACAAAAAGAGGAGCCTTTGCTTCTAGGGTTCAACCCTAATGCAAGAGCTTCAGCTCTCTGAGTCAACTCGGTGATGGATCAAGGAAATTCTCATTCTCATTATAAAATCTGAAAATTACATAACAATGTCTTCCACAAGTCTTGAACTCAAAAATTGATTAGTACTTTTACATCAAAAATTTGAATCCTAATGAGGCTCTAGGCCTCCTTATTTATACAACTAAAGTCTCCAACAACTTCCTTAAATCTAGGGAAGCTCATCTCCCAAAATTAAGATGAACTAGCTCTTTAACTCTCATTGGCTCGATTGCCTTTGGATCTTCATGGCTCAGCTGCTTGCAACTCTGAGCTAGTGTGATTTGATGGAGGAATATTCGAATGATTGAGTAGTAAATGAGGAGGATGTACCTCCTACAATCTCTCCTCCTTCTCTCATTTTAGTTTTTGCCCTTAATTAGCCACAATTGCCATGATTTTCTCTCAAAAACCTGCAATTAATGCACATTAGTCGACTAGGCCTAATATCTCACTTTTACTTATCTCATTAAGAAAAATACAATCAAAATATGTAAGGAATTATGAGAAGAGTTTACTTAAATAAGATAGGAGGTGTATTAAGGTCCATATAGTTATCTAATGATGAGGCTCATCACCCACCTTGTCCTATGAAGCTAGAGTTGTATGATGACAAGGGGACGGGGGGTCACATGTGACAACAACATTGTCCGTCTTAGATTTGGAAGCTCCAATGCCAAGGTATTCTAGGAGGGGTTTGAATGATTCTAGCTTATGTGAATTTTCAAATACTTGAAGAAGATGTTGAGCGTGGTATCCCCCAAGGCAATTTTTGGGGCTTAAAGCCCAAATTTTGACCAAATCTAATGTAAAGACTCCACATTTTGTGGGCGAGGAGCACAAAGATTGTAAATGAGTCATAGGGTTTTCCGCCCTCATTTTTGTAATGCAATGTATAAATAGAGTGAGGCTCTAAGTTGTAAATCACTGAAGAAAGAGGAATGGGAAGTAAAAGATGAATAATTGAGTCTTATCTAAGTGTGTAGTTGAGTCCTTGGGTCATATAGTAGGAGAAGGGTTTGCAGCTGAGTGCACAGAGGCCTAGTATTCCACGACTAAGTGTGAGGACCCTTGCAGATGAGTGCATAGGGCAGGTCGAGTGTGTAACATTTAGAGATGTAATAAAGAGAAGTTTTACATCATTTTTGTGTATCTTTTCCCTGTCTTGTGCATTGAATATATTGGATATAAATTGCACTTCTATTTTTTATATGATGCATGAACTTATATGAATGTGTTGATAAAGTGAATATAAGATAAAGTATTTGTTTACACGAAGATAACTAACTGTAATAAGAAGATAAGTAAGATACACAGTATAACTTGGGGAAGTAGCACATATTGCTGCTAGGGCAGTGCAAAATCACCTTAGCCCCTCGTTAGGGCTACGTGAAGGCGATTATAATAGATCGTGAAGGTCTCACAGGTCAAGAAAGTGCGTGAAGTGACCTATGTGAAGGTATTCGTAGTTGGACTAAACCAACCCCTTAGACATCTCAAGGGTGAAGAAACTTGGTTCCAGCATCCCACCATACTTCTTTGGGTGAGACCTCAGTCTATGCTCCACGGGCTATTGCCAAAAGGGCCAGTATTGTAGGGATTTGTTTGGATAACTAACTCCGAACCTAAGTTAGGCCCCCTCAAGCCAACAAATGGTTCTGTTGCTGGGACCAGAATTTGCATAGAGATGTCTGATGTCGTATCATTGGAATCCAAATAAGAAAGAAATTGAAGTTTGGTTGGACAAAAGAATTCACAAGTTCACAACGTAGGAGAGCAAGAAACTGTGACTGACAAAATAAGAGTGGTTAGACTACTACCTGTACATGGAGATCCATAAAATCTTTTTTCGCATCTTTCCCTACTGAGCTGTACAAGTGGATCGCGAAGCTAGAAGATAGCCAAGGAAGGTGGAAAATCAATAATCATATTGTGTGGACCCAAGAATTGGTGCCGAGATTGGAAGCATCAGAGGATAAGATCATGCACGATGTTAATCACTGGATTGATCAAATTATAAGAGGATTCATTACTGAGTTTGTGGTAGATACTTCAATCAGCTATAGCGAGGCAAAGTGATGCTTTCTCAGAGGACCGTAAGGTAATTATGTAAAGTCTCTGAATACTTGGATTAAAATGCTATTATGTGAAAAGAGGGTTATGCAATTACCTTGATGTCTAGAGCCACGCGAAGCAAAAAAACATACAAAAATGAAGGAAGTAAGGTACCAAAGAATAGCCCTTTGATTTCACCTTCGTGAGGGGACGAGGAAGAGCTCACGAAGGTCTCACTATGAAGTGCAATCCGCTTGATAAGAAAAGGGATTCTGCGCATACCACCCCCACCTACACCACAACCAGTTTCACCACCTTCACCTCCATATTCACCCATACCACCTCCACTGCCACCGCGATTCAGTATGGCAAGCATGATAAAGTTGCCTGTGTTCAAGGGAGTAGGAAATGAAGATCTGGACTAGTTTTGGTTCATGATAAGAGCCATATGGGAAGCACACGGAGTTATAGATGATAATATAAAGAAAGAAACATTGGTCAATGCTCTGCAGAATCACACACTAACCTAGTATATTAAGCATTCTGATGAAAATCCAAATGCGGGAATCGTGGATATCCAAATTTCGCTAAATAGAGAATTTAGGAGGTTGAAATCAGAAGCATAGTCAATCATTAGATTCAAAGAGATCACAATGCTACCAGGTGAGAGTCCTTGGGAGATGGATCAGAGACTGAAGTGTACGATTCACGAAGCTAATATGACTTTGATGAATGGATAACATCGCAAATGGTTTGTAACATTGCTAATGCCGCATTTGAGGAACTCATTGTCACAACAAAGGTTAACGACTCAGGAAAAAGCCTTGGAGATCGCGATGAGGCTGCATGAAACCCCGATGCAGGATCCTAACTTGGGAGCTCAACATATCCATGCATAGTTGAAAAACTTGTGCCTTGAGATGCAAAGTATGAAATAGATAGGACAACCCAACTAGAAGTGCACGAAGAGGTGTGGTGTGTAAAATGAAAGGGTCAAGGTCATGATAAGGACCACGAACTTGTGTTCATGAATTACCTCGCGGGAGGAGGATCGATGCTATTAAGGCTAGAAGTACAAGCATGACCTAGTACGACACCTGCTTTGTGGTTTGTGATTTGTCAAATAGGAGGAAGGCATGTTATGGAAAACTGCCATTTCTTAGAGAAGTACACACAGAATTTGCAACACTTGTTCTAAAATTTTTGTAGATCGGTTGGACACAACGAATGCAGTTGTAGAAGCTATGATCTAATGATAGATAGAATTCCCACCTATAGAGTTCTGGCTAAAATACAGCCCCTAGACTTGAATGCAAGAGTGGCACGAACTAGATTTAAGGGGTGTGGACAAGGCCTAGGTGGAGGAGCACCTGGAAGAGGTCGTGGACAGATGATATGCTAAAATTGTGGAGGGCAAGGATATTATGCTCACAATTATACAAATCCAATGCACCCATCATGTCTGTATTGTACCTTGTTTGATCATGAGATAGAGGTTTATCCTATGCTGATAGCCAGGATATGCGACAAGGGAGCACTACCACCTCCCCTGACTGAGAACTTGTAGATGATGAGGTCCGAGTTGCATGAGGAAGACCCAAATGTGAACATTATGCTCTGAAGTGGAATCATGATGGGAGATGATAAAGGAAAACAACTTGAAGATAGTACTTGGGTTCGCAAGGCTCTAACGAAAGAAGCATAGTTTGATTTAGAGTGTGCCAAGGAAACCTTCATGGTAGCTAAGAAGAGATTAGTTGATGCCTCCACTTTAGAAAGCAAAGATAGACCAGATCCGAACATGGACCCATCTATGCTTACAACATTCCTGGAAACATGCATGAAGATATTGCGCAACAGTAAGGCTGTAATAGGATTGCAGGAACTCATTAATAGATGCGTTGGGACTGTGCCAAGAGAACCACACATAGTCCGGAAGATTGGAAAACACAAGAATAGGACAAGGAGAGAAATGATGATAACCGCAAAAATTGGAGAATATAAGATGGACCAAGTAATTCTAGATTTAGGATTGGACGTGAATGTTCTACCGAATTAGACATTGGAGTGCATGGGGAGGCTTATGCTATAATGGTCTCCTATCCAGCTACAAATGGTGAACCAACAAAAGATAATACCTATGGGGAGATTGCAGGGAATCACCATGGATATTGAGGGAGTGAACACACTTGCAGACTTTGAAGTGATAGAGATTGTTAATGACATCAATCCCTACCCTATGCTCTTAGGAATTTATTGGGCCACTGACATGAATGGGGTGATTAATCTTAAGTAGTGCAAGATTATTTTTGAGAAAAAGTCTCTATGCGTAGTTATACCCTTGGACCCTGTAAAAGGATCGCACTATACAGAGCCGGTGCATGATTATGAAAGTAATGACAATTTGGACTGCATCTACAAGATAACCGTGCGAGAGAAAGACTAGGTAAATCCTACCAAGACGGATGGAGCTCATGGGAGAAAAAAAGCTCATGTATATAAGATTCTGATGAGGAGATAGAGTGATGGCAAAACTGGTTACATGAGGTAACCACGCTGAAATGTAATATGATGACAAGATCATTACACTGCATATCTACAAAATTGAGGGATCTGTGTACTTATGATGGGTTAAGTGAGGTAGATACTTTCCTAGATAAGTTTGAAAGGGAGGTACTAGAAAAGAAATGTTCTAGGCCTTGAATTGGGTACTACGTGCTACGCCCATGAGGTGGTAGAGTACGTTCAAATGGAGCTTTGAGGACTGGTGCGAATGCAGCCGAATGACGCGCATACAGTTTGGGAAGCCTAAGATGCGACTAGCAAACAAGTATGATGGACATTATAATCCATGTGCACACCTGGCCAAGTGGATGAAGGCATGTGGAGAAAAGCCACAACCTAAGTTGGTGCACCTATTATATCATACCCTAGATGTTATACCCATGAATTGGTATATAGAGACGGAGCTCTGCCATGGGACAAGTGAATGGGATATCTTGCGCGAAGCGTTCATGATGACCTTTAGTTTTGACGATAGATGGTGGGACAACGTTGATGAAGTGCTACAAGAGGTAAAGGTAGCTATCTTTAGAATACCGTAGGAGCCGGTAGAATCAATTCATCCTAAATGGGCTACTCAGCTGATCTGTGTGTTGGAATGTTATAATGTAAGTGTTGAAGAAGAAGATGAAAATACACGAAAAATTAATATTTCAAAAACATAAGGCCATTGAGAGGTTCAAGGACCACAAATTGAGAACCTTGACATCACTACGATAGTAAAAATGAAGTGGGTGAACATTGGTACAGAGGCAAAACCTAATTTTGCAATGCTCGGCGACTACTGGGATGATGCAATGGTGGATAAGGTCATTGACTTACTCTGCGAGTACCAGGACTTATTCCCGACCAAGTTTACGGATTTAAAGGGAATCATTGGAGCTTTAGGAATGATGAGGATCATGTTAAAACTTGATGCAAATCCAGTTAAGCAGAGGCCTTACTGCTTAAATCCAAAATGCAAGGAGAAGGTCCACATAGAACTAGACAAAATGCTCGTAGTAGGAATCATTGAGCCGGTGGAAGAATCCGATTGGGTAAGTCCAATGGTGGTGCAGGAAAAGAAGCAGAAGGACGAGATAAGAATATGCATGGATCTTAGAAAATTGAATGATGCTTGTGTGCATGATCCATTCCCAACTCTATTCATAGATGAGGTGTTGGACAATGTCGATGGGCAGGAAGCATATTCTTTCACTGACAGGTTCTTAGGGTACCACTAGATCAAAATTGCATTGGAAGATAGGAGTAAGACAAACTTTGTGACTGAGTGAGGCTTCTTTCAATACAATTTCATGCCATTTGGGTTGAAGAACACGCTAACAATCTTTTTGCGTGTGGTTGTTCCAACATTTAAGGAATATATTCACAAGCTCTTGGAAGTTTATTTTGATGATTGGATTGTATTTGGGCTGGTTAAGTACCACGTAGTGAGCTTACGCTTGATGTGAGATACCTGCCAAAGATACCAAATCAAGCTTAACGTCAAGAAGTGTACGTTCCTCGTTCCTTGTGGGAACCTATTGGGACATGTGGTTTGCATAGAGTTATTGATGGTAGATCCCACGAATATTGCGGTGATTCTGAATTTGGAAGCACCACGAAGTGTGAAACAGCTGTGCGCTACCCTAGGACATACGAGGTACTACATGAAGTTCATCAAAAGCTATGCCCAGATCACTGCACCAATGGAAAATCTATGGAAAAAAGATGTCACGTTCTACTAGAATGATGACTGTAAGAAGAGCCTAGATGTATTGAAAGAAAATATGGTCACTATGCCAATCTTGGTCTTCTCAAATTAGGACAAGGAGTTTCATGTCCATGTTGACATATCGTGTATAGCGCTGGGAGCAGTGCTAACATAGGATGGGGGAGAGGGCTTGGACCACCCTATCGCGTTCATGAGTCATATATTTTCTAAAGCAGAAAAGAAATATTCCACCACTGAACACGAGGGACTAGCTATGGTGTATGTGCTCCAAAAATATCGACACTACTTGCTAGGGGGACACTTCAAAATGCATACAGATCATTCCACACTGAAATACTTGGTCAATAAGATTGTGTTGCAATGTTTCAAGGGTGCATATGTAGATGGATTTTATTGTTCCAAGAATATGATTTTGAAGTTGTTTTGTAACTTGGACAATTGAATGCAAGACCAGGTCACCTGTTGCGCATTGAGATAGGAGAGGAACCTACTAGTCTAGAGGAAGGATTGCTTGAATCACAACTCTTCATTTTGCATGTAGAGGATGGACATTTTGAAGATATAATCCACTTTCTTACAACTGGAATTGTGCTGAAAGAGTACTCCGTCTAGCAGAAGAAGGAACTAGTGGTGCGCACGAAAGATTTTTTTGTTATTGCGGGGCACCTATATAAGATGGGCAATGATGAGATACTGCAAAAGCATGTACCTGAATTTGAAAGAAGCCATATCCTCGCGAACACACATGGAGGCACTGCAAGAGGAAATTATATAGGGAGAGTGACCACTCAAAATATTCTCCGTGCAGGGTTGTGGTGGTGGACCCTTCATCATGATTCAAAATCCCATTGTAAGGCCTATGATGTATGTCAAAGAAAAGTTAAACCATTGCGGAGGTACGATATTCCTTTGAATATACAAATGATTCTACAACCCTTGGAAAAGTGGGTGATCGAATTCGTAGGAACCTATCAAACCTCAAGGAAAAATGGGTGCGAGATATATTATCACTGCGATAGAGTACCTAATTCATTGGGCAGAAGCACAACTGGTATAAGATTGCATAGCTACCATGGCTACAAAGTTTCTGTTTGAACACGTATTGACATGATTTAGATGTCTGAAGATATTGATGAGCGATTGTCGTACACATTTCCTAAACGAAACGATCAACACACTAATAGAATAGTTTCAAGTGTATCATTAGAAAGGCACACAGTATCGCCCATAAGCCAATGGGATAGTAGAAGCATTTAGTAAAGTACTGGAGACTGCACTGACCAAAGTATGCAATGCGCAATGAAGTGATTGGGACTTGCGCGTACCTACATTATTATGGGCTTATAGGACGACATGTAAGAAACTGACGAGACATACGCCTTTCCGATTGGTCTATGGAATGGAAGCCATAATGCCACTGGAATACATCGTGCCTAGTCTGCGCATAGCAGTGCTCACAGGTATGATGGATCGTGGAGCCCTAGAGGAAAGCCTTGTGTAGTTGGAGGAACTTGAGGAAGAACGATTTCTTGTTGGCTTTCACCAACAGGTACGAAAGCAACGCGAAAATGCCTGGCACGATTGACATATTAAGTTGCACACCTTCAAGGTGAATGATTTGGTGTTACTATATGATAGTAAGTTTGATAAATTCCCAAGAAAATTCATAATGAACTAGCTGGGATCGTATTTTATTAAGTAAGTCATAGATGAAGGTGTGATGCAGTTGGTAAAGTTAAATGGAGAACTTTTCTCAGGAAGAGTGAATGGCAACTGGTTGAAGCCATACATGGGTGGCCTGACTATCTGACTAGCCCACAGAAGCACAACCTTAGCACTCCAGGTAGTTGAAAGGAGGTGCTAGACTATAAACAGATGCAAGGAACATAGGAGTAGGTACAAGGAAGTAGTTTAGAAGTCTGTGAACAACACGTCCAGGAGATATAACAGGTAGTCGCTTAGTGCGTTATTGACCTTGCACCTGTTTGGGTAGAGTTGGGAGGTCTCTCTGCAAAGATCTCCACACTGACAGAATGACTCGAGGACGAGTTATTATGTTTGTATTGGGGCCTGTTGGGTGTGGGATCCCCCAAGGCAAGTTTTGGGGCTTAAATCCCAAATGTTGACCAAATCCGATGTAAATACTCTACATTTTATGGGTGGGGAGCGTGAAGATTGTAAATGATTCATAGGGTTGTCTACCCTCATTTGTGTAATGCAGTGTTAGCTTTAGAGATCTACCCATGGTCCACAAACCATGTCATTCTATAAATAGAGTGAGGCTCTAAGTTGTAAATCACCGAAGAAAGAGGAGTGGGATGTAAGAGATGGAGAATTAAGTCTTATCTAAGTGTAGAGTAGGAGAAGGCTTTGCAGCTGAGTGTGCAGAGGCCTAGTAGTCTTTAATTGAGTGCGCAGACCCCTGCAGTTGAGTGGGAAAGGCAGGTCGAGTTTGTAACCTTTGGAGAAGTAATAAAGAGAAGTTTTACATCATTTATGTGTATATTTTCCCTGTTTTGTGCATTTAATATATCAGATATAAATTTCATTTCTATTGTTTATATGATGCGTGAACTTATATGAATGTGTTGATAAAGTGAATATAAGATAAAGTATCTATTTACATGAAGATAACTAACTTTTATAAGATCATAAGTAAGTACTGTGGTATAACTTGGGGAAGTAGTGTAGATCGCTACTAGGGTAGTCTAAAATCACTTCAACCCCTAGTAAGATTTGCGCAAAGGTGATTGTAACAGATCACGAAGGTCTTGCAGGTCAGGATAGCGCACGAAGTGACCTGCATGAAGGTATTCATAGTTGGACTAAACCAACCCCTCAAACATCTCAAGGGTGCAAAAACTTGGTTCTAGCATTACCCCATACTTCTTCGGTTGAGAACTCAGTTCGCTCTTTGCAAGCTGTTGCCAAAAGGGCTAGTAGTGTAGGGATTTGTTTGGCTAATTAACTCCAAACCTGGGTCAAGCCCCCTCAAGCCAACAAAAGATAGTGAAATATTTCTTTGAGAAATTTCCAATCAATTTCATCTTCAGTGATTTGAAAAGAAAGATTACATAAGTGATCCGAAAATTGTGCAATGAATTCATCAGGTGATTTCTGTAACTTCATAATTTTTTTATTGAGTGTTTATTGGTCAACGTTCCCGTCGAACATGTAATCAAATATCCCACAGGCAATGTCTTTCGAAGGGACTTCATTCCTTTCACGGAAGCCTAAGAATGAAACTTCATGTCTTAACAAGGCTGCTCCACCTTCAGTGTCATACATGATTCATGACAAGTCATTTATGACATCCTCTTACACTTCAAAGTCAGGTGCATGAGAAAAACATGCAAGAGTTGATATTGTAATGTAAGTCATGGATTGTCTGTAAATCTTCAAAGAAAACTTAGTCATCTCTCCATCCTAGAGCCATAAATGTTAACAGTGCTAGACCCACAAACATGTCAAGGGATCTCCCCCGTAAGAAGTCCCAACTACACCTCATACCATTTGGAGTAGGCATCCTAGTAGTGGGTAGTAAAGTAGTGCCTTAACCACAGAAGCGCATAGAGGTAAGTGTGGTAACTTTGTCGGAAGAAAGTGTGTGACCTTGTAGCGTATGAAGTAAGATGCATGGGGGTTCTAACACACAAAGGGGAAAAAGAAGTGTGTCCCTTAGAATCATGTTATAGTACATAGCTGGAAAGGAACACATGAGCAGAATGACATCATAGACTAGAAGCATAATAATCTATAATACAAAATGATGGGTTAATACAACAACACGTCTCCAATAAAGTTCATACAATTGCATACAAAATAGTTCATACACAAATGTGTAAGTTATATAACATACATTGCTAAAGTAACGAGAATAGTCGAACTACAATAACAACATATGAATGAAAATGTGTTGGCTCAGTTATATTATTAAGTGAAAGTTCCATCCATACATACACCATTGACAATCATTATCCCCAATAGTGGAATATTATAGTTAGCATCGTCTGATCCTCCAAAGAGATGTACTCACTCTAAGCTATGGAGACGCCAAGGCTCATCACAATACTCTCCAAACCTTCTCTAAGCAATGCCTAGCCAAAATCTTGGCTCCCAAAAGCCTTGTACTATGACTTATGAGGTTATATATAACAAAGGGTGGGGTGACCCTTGACATTTCCCTTTGACTCTTTGACTACCCTCATGACTCTTCACATTACATAGTGATTGTTCACATTTTACTAGTGACACTTGGAATTTCACTGACAATATATTTACAAATAATAATAAAATTTCCATATATACCCATGTGGGACAAAATAGGCTTGAGTCAGTCTAACAAGACAAACAACATCAATTAAGGTCTTGGGAAAATACCAACTTGGCAACATCCTCTTGATGATATTTGGTGACAAACTAATACCAAGCTAGGTACTGTGCTATTGTTTCCCCATACTATTTGTTGATGTATTTCATGAAGTAGACTCTCGACTCCATGGCTTTTAGGTATATGGTTTTGAAACCTCTGTCAAGCTCATCCTAAAGCATGCACAACATTGTCCTACGTGTGGCTGGACCAACGATGTACTTATGCATGTTCTCTACACTCAGCTACAAGTCATCGATGGTGGCCTTGAGCATCAACTGCTCTATGTACTTGTCGATCTCCAGTAGGGCTTGGTTCTTCTTTATGGTTTGGGTGAGGGTTATTATTGAAGGGATCCTGTGTGCCCTCACTATGACATCAAGACTCTTGAAAAACCATGCATAAGAAGCCTTAATATAGGTGATGAGAGGATTGAGATGCTCATAATTCTAAATTAAGATCTGAATCTGTGCTTTGTTTAGCTCTGCCTGTAGCTTCATTGTCTTCTTCAAGTAAAGTGGGGCTCCATTGTACCTCATTGTCCATTCATGCACATGTGTAATAGAAATGTGTATGTCTTTTAGAATTTGGTCTACCTTCATGAATTGCTTCTTAAAACCATATAGATGGACAACCACCTTGCACATGGTGACAAACCTTCCATACAGTATCTGCATGGTGATCTCAAGATTTGATACTTCAGCAAGTATCACTTTCTTCATTTCTGCCATAGCAGATCCTACAGATTGCTCTGTTCTCTACCTAGCCTATTGTAAGTCCTTTGCCATACAATCATTCTCTGCTATCAAGAACTTGACTGTTGAACTTGTGGCTTTTGCATAAGCGGTAGAAGCCTCGGTGACAGAAGCTGGATGTCTTCTAACATACGACACAATCACCCTATCCTCTATATGTACAAGTGATGTGTGATCATACTAGAGCTACTTTATTTGCGCTTGTACAATCCTTTATCGTGACTTATCAAATGACAGATTGTACACATCCATCTCCAGATCATCATAACGGAGAACAACCTCTCCTTTCTTGCTCGAGACTAGTTTTGATTCTAGAGGTGGCAGAGACTATGGTGTGCCCTTGAATGCTCTCGGCATGAGATCGGTGTCTTGTTCCTGTGGCTCTTATTTTGTCTCCATGTCCATTGCTTTAACCATCTACTCAACTTGTTGAGGAAATTCTTGAACCTGGACCTTCTCACCCTCTTCTTCATTGGCGAGCTACTCTAGTTCCTCAACTTGTATAGGTGCAATTTTGTTTATTAGTGTGCCTTTCCTTTCCTCCTATCACTGTTTCTCATTCTTTTCCCTTTCTCTCCTCATAAGATCCTTCTCTTCTTTTTGCTTCTTTTCTATTTCCTACAACTTCCTCTCTGCATATTCCAACCTTTTCTTCTCTCTCTTCCTCTGTTCTACTCTCCTTTCATACTGTCATCTCTTCACCTCTATTTCCAAATTTATTTTCTCAACAAGAGGATATTCTTTGAACTTGTAGCTTTTCTCAACCTTTGTGTTCTCGAAAATTTTCCTCTTTCCTTTGTCTTGTGCTAGTTTTCTACTCATAGATGCTATTATTGTTGCTTCCTATGGCACTATTACCTGTAGTGTTTCTTTCCATTCTATAGCCATGTTAACCGATTCATTAATCCTAAAGGAGTTGTAGCAATACCTCCAAGGGTATTCCTCTGTCTAATGACATGCCCCATGGATCCATGGATAATACACCTTCGCACAGTGTTTCTTATGTATGCAGTGGGGATCATATGGATTGAAATTCTTGGTTCTGAACTCAAACTTCTTCAACTCCTTAGCCTCAGCATCCACATCCTTTAATCTTTGGATCTTGTACAATCCAATCCGCAAAGGAAGAGCAGGACATGGTGCCTTCTTCCTCCTGTACAGTCTTGCTGAAAACCCTATGGAGATCTAATATGCAACCTCTTACACAACTAGCTTGTCCATGGAAAACCTTGTTAGCACATGTACAAGCTTCTCTCCACCAAACGTCCTTATGAAGGTGACACTGAGTGAGAAATACCAATTTGTAATGCTAAGCAATGCCTACATCGCTTCTTGGGACATGCAAGGTGGATCCTATTTGAATATCATCTTATACACTGGGGTGACAAAGTGGTAAGATAGCCTCGCCATGAATCCTCGTTAGCTACACTCAGAGAGAATCTTGAAATAGATGTTCATAGAATCATCTAATTATGTCCATGTCCAATCCATGCCAAGAAACTAATAATGAGCATAGATTGCATCAAGCAAGTATACATACATATAGAATCATGCTCTATCATCCTTATGTGGAATATGGGCATTAGACACATGCACTTTTAGCTCAAGATCCAACATGTCCGACCAGTTGAATGACCTTCGTTCATTTTCCTACTAATCCAACATGACCACCCAAATCTGTGGAAAGGTCTTTGTGCTCTCTTGACCATACAAGCAACATGCAAAGACAACCAAGCGTTGGTCGACCTTTGTGAGTGACTTAGTCTTGTATACCTGGTTGGGTGTCACCCCGAACTTCGATGGCTCTTTTACCCAATGCTTCATGATGCCTCTAGAGTTCACATTTCTAGTGAGAATATAGAAGAGTGCATCCATGTGGTTCACCTGTTGTGGAAAGTGATACATCTAATGGTATTTTTTCATCCTAAAGGTAGCAAGTTGTATTCCACTAGAACTACTCAATGTCATCGTCTTGGGATCGGTATGTGAGACAATCCAGTGAATAATGTCAACAAATGGGAATGCAGGGTACCTGCATGAAACTCTGTACAAGCCTGACTTGTGAATGTTGACATAGACATGTCGATATTCCAGATATTCCTTGAAACTTCCTGCAAATATGTCCTTTATTTCTTGCCATGTAATCTTCATGTCCTTCTCTATGAACAACTGTGTGTCTGCATAGATTGGTGAGTTCATTGTCACATGCTCAACTACATCACTAGTGATGTTGTCTACATTATCCTTTGGTCCAGTTCTCTAGGAAACCATGTTGCCTGTACTACTGAGAAGCTACTCAAGGACTGTTGTATGTCGAGACAGAGCGGACACTCATGGCAATAAAATTTCAACTTAAAATCAAAAGCACCCCAAGGACCGTTCATGCAACAAATTGGGCAACTACAGGGAAAGATTGCATAGTTGTGACTCTCAGGGGTGAGGGATTGTCAGCTAGATTTGAGCATTGTGCAATCCCAACTGCCAATGAGAGCTACTGATTACTGGAACTATGTAGAGTGCAGTCCGGTGTGGCTTATTGAGAAATGAAACTATGCAATGTGCAGTTCAGTCTGGCTTTGATGCTGGCTAGAACTGTGCATTACGCAATCCCAGTGGCAAGATTTTGGGACTGACTCCTAGAACTGCATAGGCTGCAACTAGAGCTAGTGACTGGAAGACTCTGTGCAATTCTTGGAGCCAAGGCAAACCCTTGAGTTCCCGAAATGCACAGTACATGCCAGGAAGAGCTAGACCTAAGCCAAAGCAGTGCATATCTACCCAAGGGAAACTTGAAAATGAGTATATTTGAATGCATGACTGAAGGATGGTTTAGATATGAGTGAATGGTAATGCATTCAATAAAAACAAATGCAAGAATCATTTAAATGCTTGTGGGGAGAATTGTTGCAACGATGACCATTATTGCAAAAACTGGGTTATGCATGTGATAGTTAGGAAAGGAAATGAAAACTTAAAATAACACTTCTGAAAGTTAAAAATAAACTAAACCTCGAGTATTCATTCAATAAAACATGAAAAACAACACTCACACAAGCCAAGGAAACAAAATCAACAGAAAAAGTAGCAAAAGACTTGAAAACAAAAACTTACTCGGAAAAGTTGTTTCAATCGTGCTGAAGGTTTGTAGATGCCTTGGGAATGATAGAGCTCAAATATCGAATGTGAAAATGAGTTTTTGTAGTGTCCATTAAATATATTTGATTGATTTATGGTTTATGGCGTGAAGGCCACAAATCTAGGAGAAAATGACAAGTGGCAGCAGTTTCTAAAATTGACTCAAGTGTTACTACCACTGCTAAAAATAGATCCCTATTTTGTAGGGATTATTTTTCGCTTTTTTTATTTTTTTATTTTTTGGGAAGGGCTAGCATGCATGCATGGATAAATTGCATGGTTCTGGATGGAGCTAGGCAACCTGCCGGCACATGCATCGGGAAGCAGCTAAGGGAATGCTTCTAGGAAATTCATGGGCTTTGTGGCTCTCACTGCCTCTCATGCTCTGCACAATTTCCTAGATGAAGACAAGATGCCAGCTGGGTCTGTGCATTTTTGGAGCTAAATTTCATTGCTGGGCTGCATTGCGCATTTCTTGAGAGTGAGGTTGGATTCCCTCTAGGACTCTGCAGATTGCCAAGGCAATGCAAGAACCAGATTGAAACCAACTCATGAGGAGGTCAACTTGTGGTTTGACAAGAAAGTAAGTAAGCGAACACAAGTTGTATAGAAAAGGATAAACTTGATGAAATAATAAGTACCTAGGTAGTGCAAGACAAGCTACTGATATTTTAGTAGAGAGGCTCTAAAACAAAGTGAAGGGAAAATTTTGTAGGGTGGTTGTAGCTGCTACAGTAAGTTTTCAACCCTTACCTTAGGGATTTTTTCCCATCAACATTTATATACATAGAAATATTGTTTTGCATATTAATTTAATTCATTGCAATTTTTTTTTATCTTCATGATCGCTAATGCTCTAGCCTGTATACAATAACTTTGCAGGACTTGTAACAAAAGAGTGTCATGTATGTAAGTTGTGGACCTTCTCTAAAGACTAGGTGGTCCAACCACATATGAAAGCCAGTGTATGACTGCTCTAAGGTATTTCTCCCAGAAGAACATCCTTAGAAAAGAGAAACATCCACTTTCAATAGTAAATGAGAGAGAACCCAATAGATTGTAATAATGACACTAGCTAAATGGCTTAGAGCATATGAGAGAGAGAAGGAGAAATGGTTTACATAATTGTTTGATTCAAATAGGGAGCCTATGTTCGATGATGGAGAATTATTCGACATCTATGTTGATAAATTTCCTATTTGGATGAAAAGGAAACATGTCATTTACGAGCTCCCATATTGGGAGCATATTAAGATTTCCCACTTAATAGATCCCACACATATATTTAAAAATGTTTCATCTTCTTTATGGAGGCCAATATCATCAAAATAAGGTGACACATTGGTTGTTAGGAGAGATCATATTTCTTCAGAAACTAAAAGGAAACATTGGCCAAGACAAGAAAATAAAGGAGAGGTTTGTCCCTCTTGGTTTTTCAAAGAAGGCGATGTTCCATGGATTTTAAAGAAAGGTGATCTTTCTTTGGCAAAGGAAGTTATAATGAGTGGGAGAGTGCCTTCTTTATATGGGTCTTCACTATGACGCTACTTAACTTTGTAATACCATTTGTTAGGGTTGAAATCACATGACCATTTAAGCCTTCGAAGAGTACGTATGTAAAAAAACATGGTTTATTATTATTTTTATCTTTATGTAATGGGATATTTTATTATTAATTTGTGTATAATGTACTATTTATTGTACATTATAGTGATATGATATCTATCAACTCTAGAATGATGTGGAATGAAGCTAAGGAGCCTTATTTTTTCCCAAAAAAATGCAACCAGGTGTATTAATTTTACCCAAATGTGTTGGATAGGGATTGGTGGTTCGTACTAAGACATGACCCTTTATCAAAACATATTTTTGAGAACAACTGTGTTATCATGCTAAGCGAGGAAGATAATCAGGGTGACTGTTTAAACCTTTGAAGAGTACTTATGTCAAAAACATTATTTTATTATTATCATTATTATTATTATTATTATGTAATAGAATATTTTATAATTAAATGTATAATGTACTATTTAGTGTAGATTATAGGGGTTTGATATGTATCAACTCTAGAATGATGTGGAATGAAGCAAGGGAGCCTTATGTTTTCCCAAAACATTGCAACCAGGTGTATTTTTACCCAAATGTGTTGGATAGGAATTGGTGGTTCGTACTAAGACACGACCCTAGATCAAAACATATTTTTGAGAACAACTATGTTATCATGCTAAGCAAGGAAGATAACCAGGGTCATGACAATGGAGAGTGATATGTACTTGTGTTATTTCGTCATTTATACTATTGTTGTATGCTTTTGTCTTTATTTCATTAATTATATTGTTTTTTTAATTCGTCTTGTTAGCATTTTATAATATAATTGGTAAGATTCACTAATGTCTTGACACAATTTTTTGCAAAGGAAACATTCTTACACTTAAAACTAAGTATTTCCAATTGTGTACAATATCTATGATAATAAGGATTCAAGGTCAGAATCTTCTCAAATAGGAAAATGAGAAGAAAATAGTGAATTTAGATATAACATTGAAGATTTAGTCTCGATTTAGATGCTTATTGGTTTATTAATCAGTTCACATTTTTCTTCTTCTTGTTTACTTCAAAATCAATATAAATGATCATGTAGTTATAACTCTATGAGGACTTTAATAACGAAAAAATTGTGTATTAATATGTAAGATTAAATTCTAGACATGAGAGGTAAAGTGATGTTTATTATATTAAAATTATAGTTCTTGCAAGCATATGTAAACTAAAAGGAGGTCTTATGCATGTATAAAATGTTGATTACATATTTTTATGGACCATAAGAGAAACAAATGGGTTTACATAGATAAATGAGAGGTTTTAGTTTTTTCTTCATGGATAATGGAATAATTTTAACTTTTCATTTCAATGATAATTATAAATAAAAGACGAAGTAATAAATATTTTATGGCGAAGAATTAAATGATAAATAATGTGATGGTGATTAAGAGGCATTTGTTTGACTTTCAAATAGACTTGGTAATGCATTTTTCTTTACTATTTAGATTATGTAAAATAATATATATATTTTTATGTATTTATAAGTAAATTATTTAAGGTAGACAAGTCTTTATCATTGTGAACATGATGTAATATTGGCTAGGAGAAATGTGAAAAACATGAATTTTAGTGACTATCTCATGATAGTATGTGGAAAAAATAATAGTTTTTGAGTTTTTCATTAGGAAATAATCAAATATATTATTTTTCAAAAGTTTAAATCTAATATAGTATTTTTTGTATTATTTAACTCATATTTATTATTAAAAAGGGTTAAATTTAAACCAATACAATAGCAAATAAAGAACCAAAATAGCACCAAAATGTTTACTAGAAAAATGTTGACTTGCTCCTTTAAGGGAGAACTTCCAATCAAAATTATCTGTCACTCTATCAAATATAAGCTATAACATATAAGATTGTAGTAAGAAATTGCACAACCATTTATACATTTATAACACATTTCATGTATAATTTTATCAAACGCAATAGAACAATTTGAATGAAAAATTATGGACACTAATATTAGGCTCACCCATTTAATATCACAAATAATGTATACTTCTTTGTAAAGCATGGCCCTTCAGATTTATGTTTTCATAATAAGGCAAGAGGCTTGTGGTTGCAAAATCACATCACCAGTTAGAAGGCCCACACCAAACGTATCTGTCACTGCATGCCCTACATCCCTCATCGCTATGAGTAACCTATTAGCTCTAACGATATGACACATAAGAGACAACATCTTGCATGGATAGTCCTTGTAAAGATTCACAAACCTATTTTATAGATTGACATCTTGAGCCCTCATAGGGAGGAATCTCTCCTTAACCAAAACTATGGCCAATTTTTCATAGTAGTCCATCCAAAATTGTAGACCAACCCTATGACTGTAGACGTTGCTGGCCCCTTGAGAATGTTCCTCACCCTCTTGGGCCTCACCCATCTCCTCATCTCATCCATTTAGGGGGGAGGAGGCATGTCACCATTGAATGTGCTGATTTCTAAAAAATATATAGTACACAACAATAGTTAGACAATGTCATTAAACAATTTAATAAAACACGTTAAACAACGTGCTAGAATAAATTTTATTCTAATAAAATAAAACAATAAAATGAAATTAGATTAATTAAAAAAAACACTAATGTTAACCTTATCATATGGAGGCTTATCTAGTGTGAAGAGAATGTTGGGACATTATCTCCAATCCACACATATGAAAATGCCAATGAATAAATGCATGGAAATCCTCACTAGTAAGTAGCACCAATGCCTCGATGGAAATCCTGGTCAGATATTCTAGCATACCCCTCTTTGGCATCATCTGCCCCTACATGCACATCAAAACCTCAGTGATCGGCCTAGGATGGTGACGGTCAAATGTAGGCCTCATCCTAGGAAACCTCTCAAAAAATAAACAAAAAAGCTCTAAAGTGAAAGGGAAGGTCAATCTCCCATGTCTCAATGTGCAACATTTATCTAAATCCATACAAACCTACCTCAAAAAAATGGCAGGCCATCAGATACAACGTGGCACCTGAATCAAAGAATCAATATAATATAAAATAGAGAAACTAATGCACTATCCATCAATACTAAAGAGTGCAATGGTGGTGACTAATAATGAGAGGCACCTAACCTCCTATGTATAAAAAAAGAAGAAATCTGCAGTTGTCCACCACACACCTAAAAATCTACTAAACATAATGCATGAGGCTTAACATATCTATGAGTGTACGTAAGTTGAATATCTGTTGCAACCCCATGGGGTACATTTGGGAACTGGGGAAAATCCTTCCCTCTCTTGTATATGCCAATGATAAAGTATATGTCCTCCTTAGATATCCTATACCACACCCTAGGACTATATGGAAACCCTGCTCCTAGACACTCCATCGGCGGATCAAATGCACCAATAAGATAGAGTGCATCTTTAGGGATGTAGCCTCCTCATAGTACTTGGGGAGTCCTACATTCCTTAAAAGTTCTTGGGTCACTGCAGTAATAGGGTGAAAGTATAAATTCATCTCCTTCTCTTTGGCCTCCCATGGTCATACCATATTGTATCGGCCCACCATTTTCTCTTGCTCATGATGTTGCACCCTACGTCGATGTCTTTGCTACATGATTAAGATATAAAATACATCAGCATCATACATAAAATATTTTTTTTTATTAAATAAAAAATATATTTATAAATATGGAAACATAAGTTTCAATTAAAAAAAAAAAAATCATCAATGCACCCAAAACACAGTCATGCATCAACTTCAATGCAATGTTAAATATAATCACACCAATATCAGTATACATATACATATGATGCACCATTGTTGGTTCACAAATTTAAAATTTCATCGTGGTGTGTCACACTTATGCACTAGTACGCACGTATAAACTTTTCGCACCAGTATGAAATGTTTAGGTTATCAAATGCAGTTAGTTATAGTTATATTTCTAAATATTATTTTTGCAATGCATTTGGTAAATATAAACGCATCGAGCATAATACACCGACGTATAATTTATATATATCCTAGTGTGTTTTCATTTAAGAAATGCACCACAACAATATCAATGCATTATGTTCATGCACCAAACTGCGGTGCACCCTGCAAATTTACAGGGTGCACTGCTAATGGTGTGAGCCAAACATATTGAGTGCACCGCATAGGGATTTTTTTTCCAAAAACAATGGAAATTTTAAGATAAATTCAAATTCTTATCTGCTAAAAATTTAATTATAGGTAAATATAGACATTACCTATACATTTTCTTGTCAGGGAGGCATCGTTTACGCGTAATGGAGAAACCACGGTTTGAAAAAATTGGAAAGTTAGACAGTGAGCATAGTAGGAAGGATGGTGAGCAAGAGAAGCATCGATGTCATGATGCTTGCATGAGGAAAGAGTGGCACCAGTGCTTTAGATCTCTCTAACACTGTAGATGGTAAAAATGAAATTTGTGGTCGAGAGGTTATTTTTTTTATTTAACCCTCCTCCAATGTGTTACTATAACTACACTAGTGTGGAAGATATCCAAGAGTAGCATGTTTTTTTTAAATTAAAAATATATAGTGGTGCTTTTGTTAAGGTGTCCTAGGGAATTCTAATAAAGGTATCACACCTTTTTACTATAGTCTGCTCCTTTAAAAAAAATTATAAATCTCCTAGTGGTTCTCTTTAGAGGATGCCTTGAGGTGTTTTAATACATTTATTGCACCAGTGCATCGTTGCAAAACAACACTGAATTTTTTTTTAATTTAAAAACTATAGTGGTGCTCCTTCTTGGTATGCACTGGGGAATTTTACTACATGAATGGCATCAGTGATGCAAGTGTATATAGCATGAATCCAATTTTTAAAAGCTACATTTTCCAGTGTTATCAATTATTCAAGCACTAATGTGTTTTTTATTTAATGCATTGTGTTTTATTTTTATTTTAAAAAAGTAAGTTTTCCCATGGTGCATCATGTTTTAAGTGGCACTGGTGCTTGTATGGATAGTAAAGAACCAATGCTTTTGTAGATTGTAGATGCACCATCCAAAAAACATCAACTAAAATATCCACCCACCCACCTCTACCAATCATCTTCACTACAAACAGATTTTTGGGCTATTTTTATAGGGGATTCTGTACAAACCTTCACTAGAAGATCTTTTCCTTATAGTGATGTCAAACCCTTATACAAATAAGAAATATAGTCTAATTTTTGCACATGAAAGCATTGAAGGACATCAAATTTAAGGGTATTACTCTTAAACCAGATCCTTTTTACTTTCATGATATTCAAAGACTACATCCATTGTAGCATCTTAGTTCCTATGTTTTTTGAGAAATAAAGAGATTAAATTTAGGTTTGATTTCTCTTTAGAATTCCTAATCCCTTTGGGATTGAAGGTGCTTCCCATGTTAACAGTGGCACATTTATATGAATATCTTTATAAAAATGCTCTAGAACTCAACCCTTGGAGATGATAGGTTTGAAATTTTGGGTTGATATGAATTTTGATTCATAAACTTATATTATAGAAGGATGGTAGAAAGAGAGAATATATATAATTGTGAAGATATTAGGTGTAGAACAGTTTATGGATTTTGGTGGAGGTCCAAGGCATTGTCCAGGATATGAACTTGCTAAGGTGGAGATTTCTTTCTTCATTCATCATCTAATTCTCAACTTCAGGTATATCAATACCACCTTGTAAAATATGGAGTGTTTGTATTAAATTTTTCTAAAACTATTAAAACATCTAACTCATGATAGACTTAAAACAATTGGCAGATGGAAATTTCAAGAGTGGGATTGTGTTGTAGCGTACCCATACATGGAGTTTGAGAAAGGATTACCCATTTTCATGGAGACTTTTATTTTAAAACATTAAAATACAATCCTTATTGGAACTATAATGTAATTATAATATGATCTATTTGGGAATATGTTGACATACTAACCCAAGGATATGGGCCCCAAAGATTTCTTTTAAATTGGTAATGACACAGAACTAATATTTTGCACTTTCCAATCTTTGGAACATGCAGAGTTTGAATGTGGATAGTTAGGGTCAAGAATAAATGAAACAATGATATAGGACTAGCCTAAACCAAACCATAAGGAAAATCATAGTATAATCCTGCAACCTTTCTTTGTAGAATACAATTATCTCTATTGCAAGCACATGTTGTATAGGTGGACACTCATTAGGCTCTAAGAATGTAACCGCTCCATAAAATATCCATGTAACAATAAAAATATTAGTGATTTTGTCCCTGATATCATATATTCAATCAATCTCTTTCTTTATAGCTAAGAAGATGAGTCTTTACCATACAAAATAACATAACTAAACATTTTTGTTGTTAGTCAATCCAAACAAAAAAATGTTTTGAAAAGTAATATTTCTTAGGTAGTTATATCTTAAGTACACATTATTTTGTGCTAACCTTCTAAAATATTTTTCCAATGACTAGAGCATAGACATATGTGAAGATGAATCTAATATTGTTATAATCAAGACTTTACCAGTAAGTCCAACCTTTCTTCCAATAACACACATTGAACTATCCAAAGAATGATTGTGAGTATTGCGTTGAAAATTAGAGATATTTTAAATTTGGAGATGGAATGTTGAGATAATTCACTAATGCCTTATGCTTCCTTTAATTTCAAAAAATGGATGATTGTTAGAATGTGAATTTGAAGTTGATATATTTTATCTTGTAGAATTATTTTAATGCTAGATATTTTAAACATAAGGATTCTAGTGGAAAAATATCAATGTGTTTAATGCTTAGTTACAAAAGGAAAGGGTTATTATAATTCTCTGCAAAATATAACCCCAGACCATGTTTTGCAGCAACAGAGGTAACTTCCAACATCCATGTAGTTAGGTTGTATTTATCTTTGATATTTGGCACCCTTGGATTAACATGAATTTTTCATGACAAATATATAAAAAAATAACTTAGATATATACTTTAAATTAGCAGTGCTCCATTCAAAATTGTTCCTTCTTTATTGACCACAAGAAGTTGTCAATTTTTTACCTCAAAGAATTTAATAACCTTGTGAGAATTCTAGCCTAGTGGCCCAACGAAAATTTCTTTCCCTCCATTTTTCATCAACAATACTGGAGCACATCATAGTAAAATAGAAATCAACACCAATATCTAAAAAAAATGAAATTGAGTTATCTCATAATCTAACCTTAGTTTACCTCATCAAAACCTTTAAAGATATCAATGTTAAGATGATGAATGGTAGAGTAAATAGCCCTTACAGTATGTATTGTATTATAAAAAATTGCATCACAATTGTAGTTTCTCTATCATCCAAAACAAATGTGGTTTCATGCATGAAAATTATAGAATTATTTTCAACAAGCTCCATATTTATTGTTAACATTTTCCTTTGTTTAGTAGATAATTTAGTTATACTAGGCAAGAATATTAGTGCATCCCTTAAATTGTCTAATTCCAGTAATTCCATGACCTCATCAACAAAGACCTAAAAATTAGAATATTTTGCAAGTTAGTAATATAACAATTTGACACTAGGTCAAAAGAAAACACTATTACATGATATACTAGAAAAATTGATAGTTGTAGACTTGATATTCTAGTTTATTTGTCAACATCCTTTGGAAGTCAAAGAAATTTTCAATATAACAAGGATTCCCATACAGTTACTGGTGGAGAACATATATCACTCTATTTATAGTAACCTAAAATGTGATCAAAGTTTTCTTGTTTTTTGGGAAATCCAAAGATTAATATATTACCCTCTATGTATCATCAAGTCTTTCATCCATCTAAGACATTCGAGAGAGTTGTCTTACTAGTGAAACTGACCCCCATAAATGTTGTAAGAACACCCGGATTGAATTCTCTAGTAACATCTTGGATCTTCATCTTAATAAAATAATATCTCTAAATTATGTATCATTCCAAAATAGGCCTCTCCTATTTATAATACAATAATCATGTAAGAAAAAGATATTGTGAGAAAAGGAAGCAAACTCATAACGATTTGGACGAATTCATTCTCACCATTGTAGAAAGGAGTACAACATTGATATGTTTTGGAAGAATAATGATAACCTCCTCCCAAACACCTTGCTCAACATCATTTACGTAGTGCACTCTATCAAATATAACCTATAACATATAAGATTGTAGTAAGAAAAAGCACAACCATTTATACATTTATAACACATTTCATGTATAATTTTATCAAACATAATAGAAAAATTTGAATGAAAAATTATGGACACTAATATTAGACTCACCCATTTAATATCACAAATAATGTATACTCCTTTGTAAAGCATGGACCTTTAGATTTATGTTTTCATAATAAGGAAAGAGGCTTCTGGTTGCAAAATCACATCACCAGTTAGAAGGTCCACATCAAACTTATCACTGAAGTCACTATACTCTTGGTTGTTGGTTGTATTTATAGGAGATGTGTATACAACACATGTACAATGCTACAAAATAGCATGAAACCAATGAAACTATGGAAATTAAGCTTCACTGTCATTCTAAAGAGTATTGAACCTAAGACAAGACCTCCTAATTTTAACAAACATCTTTGTATTTCCAGATCAACCTTCACATGAGATACACTTCTATCAATAAAGTATCTTATTATAATAGGTTAATATACATTGTAAGAACTAATAAGCTAGAATTAGTACATAAGGAAATTAAGCTTCATTTTGACTCCTAAAGAGCATTTAACTAAAGACAAGACATCTTAGTTTTAAGAAACATATTTGTATTTCCAAATCAACCTCCATCCTCCAACTTGTTCTCTCATTTATTGAAGTTTTCCTAGAGTGGGATTAAAGAGCCACTTGGAAGGCTATATAAAGGAGAAACTTCAAACTCATCAGACACATATCAAGCATCAATTTTGGGTTTGATCTACAATGAAGAATAATTGAAAAAAACCTACAAATCAATGAGTATACCAGTGAAGAAAAGGAGAAGAATTAGAAGAAATCAAAGGTTTGAAATATGTCCCTTGTTGACCACACACATGAGTGCCCTATGGTTTCTAGGGTCTAAAATTGCAGAGAAAGTCACATGCTAGTTGGTTAAGGATGGAAGGCTGGAAGATGTTGCTTCACTATCCTTGGAAGAGCCTTTTCTTGTTTTGCAGAAGCAAGGGTGGTTGACTAGCTTGGTTTTTAGTGGGAGCCCTAGTCTAAGGTTTGGTCTTGAAAGTCTCCTTTGAAACTGATTCTATAAGAAGAGAAGTTATTTTTGGTTTTCCCCTTGGAGGGGGTTCTCCTTGAATCACAGCCTATATATTGTGTTCATGTGATCTTCATTAGTTTTATTTTGGCATTGATTTGATTATAAGAACATAAGCATAAACAAAACAAGAATAATATAATGTCACAAGTAATGTTAAATCAAGGAAAGGTGAATTAATATGGTTCCTTAATGAATTTTCCAACAAATCCAAGGCCTCCTTTATCTTTATCTAGTGATCCCTTGACAGGGATATAAATTTGTTTGTTATACATTTTTATTCACATTTTTTTCATATTTAAATATTATCAATGTAATAGAGTATATGAAATAAGGGAATAGGTTCAAGCAAATGCAATGAAAAAGTAAATAAATGGACATATTTTCAAGATTTGGTAATAAAGAAAATGCCTAATAATGATAACAAAAACCTTAATGGTAGATGTAATGTTACCATTTTGAGTTATTTGCTTCTGATGTTTGTTCCACTTCAACAACTAAATTGATATTAGTTGTCCTACACATATTCATGAGACCAATGAGGCAAAATTAGATCACATTTGACCAAATATAGAATTTAATTGCATTAATAAATAATAATTAAAAAAGATTTGAGTGCATGAATATCTAAATGAGATCATCTTGGTTTCGAAAATAAATTATTGGAGTAGTTTAATCTTGGAGCAAACCTCCCTCCACTTGACGAAGTAGTAGGGAAGTCAGCATTGAATTTGTTGTTTCTTTCTTGTATCGAGGGTGTTTTTCTCCAAGATCACCCAAATCCTAATTTATTCTCTACTGAATAGGGCCAACCATGTAAAGGTGGAAGCTCTCATGCCCCACCCCCCACCCCCACATCACTCTCAATTCCCCAATACCCAATCTCTTTCCTAGTTGAAAACATGACATTAAGTTACATAAAGAAACAAATAACAAACATTCATTCATTCATTCATTCATAAATCCACAAAATATTTCATCTCAATAAATTTTATCATAAAAAATATGTTTACATAATATGAAACAAGGTTTTGTACATAAAGAAACGTATAGAATTTATTCATTAACATATAACATTTTTTCATTCATAAAATACTTCATCTCAATAAATTTTATCATAAAAAATATGTTTTCATAATATTGTATGTGATGTTTCTAATGTTATAACTAGTACAATCATTTCTTTTTCTTTTTCTTTATTTTTTACGACATGGTCGTGTACTCATGATGTCATTGAGGCTACCTCAAGAGGCATGGATCATCAACTGTAACAAGAAATAAATGTTAAATTTATATTTATATTTATTATTATTATTATTATTATTATTATTATTACTACAAGTATTTTGTTAATAAAAACAACATTAGATTTTGTTTCACCTCATGCACTAATCAACATTGTTGGAATGGATTCCTTGCGCTCCTCTTTTGGTATAGGATCCTCATGTATGACACTCTTTTCCATTGAAATTTGGCTCATGGTGTTTGTATGTTGTGGTGTGATCTTCGCCAAAAAATCCTATATAAGAAAGAAAATGTTTTTTTTTTTCGACTAGATAATGTAAAAGTTAAAAAACAAACATTCACAATCGAACTTATGACATAAAAAAAAAAAAATCACTTTAAAATATGGTTATTACCTGATATCTCTGAAGATGTTGGTTGAAAATGTTGATCCTATCTTTAATCTAAAGACTTTTATTTCTAATGTGAATGAAATGAACAAGTTCTTTATTCATTCTAACCACTAGCTTATTGACTGTTACGATTGGGTCAGGAGAAATGATTAACTTATCATCATCAAGCCAACTAGTCTCAATGTCGTTTTGTCACCTAGACTACATATTTCAACAAAAGAAAAGATTTTGTGATTATCTAAACAAATAATATCTTACCTTCTATTCAAACATTCCCAATATTTTTGAGATATATCTTTAGCAAAAGAAGATATTTATTTTCCTATCGTAAACATTCCTGGAAGTAGTGAAATAAAGAAAACATTTAATTTTCCTTTCATAAAAATTCTTGGAAGTAATGAAATAAATAGATTGCAATAACCTATCTTGCATATAGTATAGATAACAAGGCAACTAGTAAATATGAGATAGATATGAAGCATTGTTGATTACTATCAAACAAATTATACCAAACAATGGCCATTAAACCTGACTTTATAGAGATTTGATCCTCCTAAAGGGGGGACCACTCCCATGCAATGTGGTTGCCTTGACATATGATGAAGTGAAGTGAAGGAGAAACATGTGAATTCTACTCTTCGTATTGTTCAAAATACTTTTGCAATCAAGGTGGCCAAGAATCCCATGTTACATGAGAAAACCAAGCATATCAAGATAAAGTCCCATCAGATTCAATATCATGTAGAGGGAAATACTATTCATTTGAGACATGGTTCCACAAATGAGAAAATTGTTGACATCTTCACCAAATCACTTGGAAGGGGGAATTTTGAATTTTAAAATGATGCTTGGGCTCAAGAACACCCATTCAAATTAAGTGGGTAATGGTAGATACAAAATCCTTTAGATTTGTTGTATTTGTACATAATTCATAGGTGCATGAAATGAATAGTATTAAGAAAAATAATCCCTAATGGAATGTGAATCAAGTATCCACTTCCTTTTGTATATATGCATGCTTTGAGTTACTGAATATCACAAAAAAGTGGAGTTATTCCTCTTCCCATCCTGATTTTCTTAGAATCCATGGCATATACAATTCTATATGCCCTAGTGGTTTTAAGGCCTAATTGTCTCATCACTTTCAAAGGAATGACATTAGTTGTTGCTCCTAAATCTAGCATATAGTTGTTTCTTCTCCCAACTTGACTGCCTTGTCTTCTTATTAAATTGATATATACAAAAGATCAGAAGATTGCAATTCACTCAAAAGTGCCATTTCAATTCAAGTATTGTAAAATCTAGACTTATAACGTACTGGAAAGTACAAATTAAATTTCTTCCTAGCACAAGCATGTTCACAAAACTTCCAATGTATTAGATACAAAGAATTTTTATTGCATAATATGAAATTATAAATGATTTTAATGCTTGTATTATTTCTGTTGAAGGTATTAACTAAATATAAATTGTAAATGTAAGCAATAGGAAACACCACAAGGTCACAACTACATGTATCCCTTGTTGGAATTTATAACTAGTTTCGGTCTTCATAATTGTCATTTGACTCATTTCATGATGTAAACCTAAAGTAAAAAGGAGAAAGGAAAATAATGTAAAGAATGAAAATAAATTATTTTTCGAGTATGGGTTTCATGCTCAAGTTATCTGTCATGAGATCTCCTAGGTTTTTCATGAGTTAAAGAATACTTGTCATTGTAAATTACCCATTTGGACACTTGTACAAATTTTGTTTATGTGAATTTCAAGTTATAAATGGTTTGTTTGGTAATTAGGATTTTGTAAGACTAAAATATAGGGTTTGAAAGGCTTTGCATCTATGGATTGAAAATCAAAGAGGAGATTTTAATTATAAAACCTTGCTAAATAATTAACCCTAACCCTAATCAGGTTGTTGCCTCATAGAAACCCTAGATACTAAATTTTAGGGTTTGCAAGGAATATCTAAGGGCTTATGGTAAAATCTAGTGAGGGTGGAATTAGATAAGGTTTTGGGTATGCCACAAAAACCTTAGGGTTGACATTTCAAAGGAGAAGTCAAGGAATGTTGGATTTGTATCTAATAACCCTAGGAGTATACTCTTTATGCAATACATAAAAAACCTAGATCGTCATCATACATTTGTCTTTGTGTATCTTGCTTGGTTGCGCTTAAGTTGTAGGTACATACAGAAAGAAAGATAAGGAGGAACAAAGGTCAAATCAAAGCATGATGGAAGGGGGGAACAATAAGGACCTAGAAGGAACTAATGCTAAAGGAGTAAGCACGTATCATTGTATTAAAATCTTGTTTTTATATGGCATCATAGAAGGAAGCATGTGGTATATCGAGAATCTACTTGATTGAGTTGCTTTATAAAAATCATCTAGTCTTTCAAGAATAAGAAGCCTTGAGGAGCATCTTGAATAACTGTTCACCCATATAGTGTCTAACATTATGTTAAAAGCAATCATTTTGTACATAAATTGGATCGTCACAATCATATAAGAGTCACCATTTTGGAAGATTCTTGGAAGAATTATTATGCCAATATTAGTATATTAATTCCTTAGAGTATAGAAATAATAATATTGGAGGAAGGAATGTAGTTAGTCAAGTTGCAACCTCATCTTATGTAGGATAGTTGGTCAAGGACATATAGCTAAATGAATATATGAAAGATTGAATGCTTTTTAAATAACCTGTGGACATGATTCATATACACAGAATCTTGTAAGAAGTGGTTGGCCTTCAATTCTGCGTGATGAATATTTAATTTGATGCCTAATAGGATGAATTTGACTTACTCTAGAATGGATAAAATGTTAAAATTTTATTGTATCAACATCAAAAGAAAATGGTAACTTGGTAATAAAGTTCGATCCTTGGGCACTCTAATGTAATAGTGAAGATTCGAGTGGATATGGATCATGAGAATGTTGATCAGAAATTTGTCATGATGAGGTAAGTCTAATGTTAATATTTTTATTGGTTATCTGGTTAACATATTGTTTTGCTACCTGAAATAATGTTTCAGGAATTCATGATGAGTTGAAGCAAATTCAACTATATAGAAAATATTGAGGGAAGCTCAATGATAGGAAACTATGAAGTCAATATGTGCTAATATTTGGTGGCAGTGTGAGAAGATAACCTAAAGGTCAAAGAAATCACTTTCTTGAGGAAGCTTTGATTAGTTGAAAGTCTGGGAAGGTTGGATTGACGATGACACATTAGAGAAATTTTGAGGTCGAAAATGGGACTTAAAACAAAAATGTATAACCAAAATCAACTTTATAACAAGAAATAGGATTCAAAATGATGATGTCAACCATGGGGGTGATTCACCATTTTTGGAATATAAAGGTAAAAAGATTAAAAAAAAAAAAAAAACTACTTTTTCAACTCATATTTTCAACTTATCTCCCCGTAACAACCTGGTTAAAAATCCATGTAATAAATTTAATACAAGAAAAATAAGACCAAGATAATGGGACACACATTCCCATTTGAATTTTGGGAAAAACATCCTAGAGGGTGTTCATTTGGTTTTTTATGGGTAAAGGAAATTGGCAAAGGCATTAGTAAAGGCTTTGAAAAGGATAGAGGCATCAATTGGAATTTTATTTATGAAAATAAAAGAAATTACAAGAAAAGGAAGGTGAAAGGTCACATGTTGCATGTGAGGACGAAAATGAAGTAAAATAATGGAAAATGAGGAAAATAGAAGCCTCATTGATAAAAATGTTTCTGAGGACAAGTTCATGGCTTTTTGACAGTTTTTAGGTGGAGCTCTCTCTCTATTCTCTCTACTCATACTCTCATATACTTAGAGTTTTCTTGGAGAACTCTAGAATTGGAGGAAAGAAGGAAATGGAAGGACAAGAAAGCAAAGGGAAGAAATGATCAAGCAAAGAAGAGCAAGATCAAACAACTACAATGGGATTACCTATAGTTATCAAGTTGCATGTATGATTTCTTTTCTAGTTTTTGCATGCATGGAACATGCATGTGTGTTTTTGCTTCTCTTGTTGTATTTGGCATGGGCTTTTCTAGGTATGATAGTGGTTTTCATCCTTACCTTTCCATTTTCAGATAGCCATGGCATGATGGGCTTCTCTTGTTTTGGTTGAGTTGGATTTCTGAATGGATTCGATGTTGAGTGGGTTGATCGTAAGGGGGAAACACAAGGCCTAGGAATCCCTGGATTAGTGAAGGTGGGATTGCGGTAAATCCTGATTGTATATTCCTGCATTAAGCCTAGGAGTCCTTGATTGGTGAATGGTAGTATATATGGTAAATCCTAGAGGGTGGATCCTCATTGGGCCTATAAATCCTCAACCAGCGAATGGTGGGATATACAGTAAATCCTGTTGGTCACTTTAATTGTTTACTAATTAAACAGTTGAGTGCCACATAAATTGTCAACTTGGGAATGCCCAATTATTTCAAAGGCAACTATGTACTATATGTACTCAATTTTAATAGCACTAAAAGTTGTAGTATAAATAAATCACACCCTGTTAAATCTTCACCCTGTGTTATAGCAACTATACTCTATTGCAGCTATCTAATAAGAGATGAATAATTAATCAGAAAGAATAAATCTGTAAAAGAAAACAATGGTTATTCTGTAACAAAGGATCAAGACCCTATCCCCAGAGTAGGAAACTTTAGCACCTGCCTCTGTTATCTAGTTCACCAATTCACTCTGTAAACCTAATCACCGGTGAGACACTCATGAAATAGCATCAATCGATTAAGAGAGAAACATAGTTTCAGCAAAAGTAAAATAACATCCAGAAACAACACTTGTTAACAAGGTATCAACAGAAATCACACTTAACACACGACAGAAAGATAATGGGTGAATCTTGTGATGAAGGTGGGCCCTGTCCTTCTCACAAGATTCCCCAGGACACAAAAACTAAGATGAGATACTCAGAACAAAACTCTATTCATTCATCAATATACCATATTACAGAAAAGATTCAGTCTCGTTCCTTCAACTCAACCTTGTGTTACAACTTGTTCATCCCCCACTCTAATGTAGATGTCTCCTCTTTATAGAGGAGACATCTATTACAAAAGATTTACATTATAGATTCTAGTTCAACCCATTATACAAAAATAGGGAAATCGGTTTCCCGTCAACAGAATGTTGTTACAGTAATTTAGATTATGAACATTACAACCAATGTAACAGGTTCCTCAATGATCGATCAGGTTCCTTTGTTGTTGTCAAATTTGGTACGCAAATCTCAATTGTCTTAGCTTCGAGATTTGCATGTTGTTCTTGTTGTTTCAGCTTCGAGATTTACGTGTTGTTCCTGCTGTTTCAACAACTACAAAAGATAGTCCTGCCAGCTTTAGACAGTTTCAACAATGTCGTCTGGACATCATTCTTTAATTGTTCAGCAACTCAGTCAACTTCAAAGATCAATTATAAAGATGTCATGATTATGTGTTAAATAATTAAACATATATCAATGAGAAGAGTCACTGCATACCTTTAGAATGATTGAGTCAAAACACTAGCAAAGACTTTCAAATATGGGTTGAAAAGGGTAATATTATAACAAAATATAAGGTCAAAGAGAGACAATATGGGGTCCTAACATCCCCCCCCAACTGAAAGGATTGCATGTCCCCATGCAACTTCTACTCTGAATCTGAGTTGGAATACTGGGATGAACAGTGCAAACTGCTTATGCAGTAAGTATAGAAAGTGTTGTCAACCATGTCTATGAACCCTTGGACACTCTGAACTTTTTGCCATGCTGCAAGATCCTTCTTTTTGGTCAATGTGAACTGAGCCTTGTATTGTTGTCTTGGCAGCCATAGAAAGGGGAAGTGAAAGTGACAACCAATCGATTTCTCAGCACACTGTCGAATACATTTAGCATAATTAGGTATTCGTGAGATTGTTTCCTGAAGATTGAGAGGGTTAAAGGGGTGGTACTCCCTTCTCTCCTTAGGACAGTGTTCCCAAAATAGATTATTTCCTTTTATGGCCAAATTTCCCTTAGTTTTGACATAGTTTTGGTAGTCCTCCAAGACTACTTCCTGTAATTTCCTGATATGGTCAGTAATTCCCGGCTCTCATAGAATTCGTTGATGTTCAACGATAAAAACAACGACATTTTGTGGCTCAGCTAGGATCCAGAGAAGACAATTCTCCTCATTGTGTGTTGCTGACATAAAAGCATTTTGCCAAGTAAGCTGATTAGCCAAGAAAGAAACGAAGGCTCTAATTTGAAAATCACCAATGAGAGGAACTAAATTAAGCTTCCTATCTTCAGGCATGACCTCATTGTGAAGATAGAGTTCACATAACAAGTTCTACTCACTATTCGATGCTTTTGCAAAGGTCTCAATAAACTGCTGAGGTGTAGAGACCTGGTGGGGTCATCCATCTTTGATTTCTTTCACTTGGAGGAATGCTAAGCGTTCTCTCAAAAACACAGAATAGTTAAAAGATGATTTTTCTAGTGGCAAGTAATCTTTGAACCAAGTCAAAGATAAGGGATAGTCTAGTTTTTAGCTTCTTCTTTTCCTTGTGTTGTGCATGAGATTGTTCAAGAACTTCCCAATTTCTATATGCATGATTGAGACATAATGACTTCTATTGCTGAAATGCCTTTCCTTGTGAGAGATCATACTCTGTCTTCCATGTGTCCCTCAGTTCTTGAAAACTGGAGGTCTGAGTGTGAGCATTGCTTACACATCAAGGTTCAGTTTGGGTACACACAGTCTTAAAAGACTTTGGTACTAGTTTCTGCTCTGTAACAACTAGGGTAGGCTGGGGTGGTTTTATTTCTTCCTCCAAGGTCTTTTAAGGCCCTGCTAGTTCTTGTATAACAGCAGGGTTCTCCTTTTTAACTATAACAGGAGAAGATACCGGACTGGATCCAGGCAACGAAACTTTGATTATCTTATAACCGGCTCGAGAGTAGAGATCACCACATTCATTGCACATGTATTCATTGTGTCGATCCTTTTCTGCACTCTTTTCAGCTGCAGATGCTACCTAAGCTAACTTGTACAGATTGAGTTCCTTTTCATAAGCTTCCTTTGCGCTTGTTAACTCTTGCTTATAAGCCTCAATTTCAGATTTCAAAAACTCGTTTTCTTCCTGAAGGGAGGTTAAAGTAACTGGGCCTTCTGTAGCAGTTGCAGGTTCTAGTGGATGGGAGGATCGTTGTTTGGTGGCAGCTTCATCATTTGCATTCTCAACAGGTGGTTCTTGTGTATCACCTGTTAAGTCAGTGGCTGATTCTTGTGTAACAACCACACCTAGGTCGTCTTCCTTTTGTTTCCCAACATGTGGTTCTTGTGTAACACCTGTTAAGTCAATGGCTGGTTCTTGTGGAACAGCCACATGCCGTACATCGTCTTGGGTGTCTACTTTTGATCAATCAACAGCTGGTTCTTCTGGAGTAGTTGCATCTTTTGAAAAACAAGATGTCAAAAAATCTTGAACGCTTTGCATTTCGGTACCCGAGGGTGAGGAAGGTGAGGGTTCAGGACTTGGCAGAGTACGGGATTTTAGGATGATAGCTGGGGAATTTGGGATGATGGCCTCAGTTGTTGCAGACATCCTTGTTCATCACCAAGGTAAGGATGTAGGAAAAATAGTGGTTTTTCTCTTACGAGCATTTTTCCTCAGGGTAGGGGGATTATTAGAAATAGCGGCTTCCTTAATTGAGGCCCTCGTTCTTCTCTTTAGTGGGGTTGCAACTTTCTCTTGTCTTTTCCTTTTGAGCATAATAATGGGGGTATTGTCATCCAAATTATCGGTGGGAATATGGACGATGGGAGTGGACGATTCGGTTTCATTAAGGGGTAGGGTCTGTTGCGGGTTTTCAGTGCTCAATTGGGGTGTTTCAGCTACTGGTTGCTGAATTTCAACAGCTTGCTGGGGGTTTTCTACTGTCGGTTGAAGGATTTCAGTAGTTTTCTAGGGAGGGTTGTTAAGGGGAGGGGGATTGTGCAGGGCAGCCTCTATGAATTAAGAGCTGAACCAAGCGATGGTGTGTAAGGGAGAGGAGTGGGTGCCTTGCATTCATGGAATAGTGTGACATATTTTTTAGACAGCCAAGCAGATAGTATGGCATATTTATTAAATGACCATGTCTTAAATGATTCAATAACACAAAGTCATGCTGGTACACTACCTGATAACGTCCCTCACAGGTGAAGTAGTGCTTAACGAACTCTGTAACCTTAGGCCATGGTGGTGGTAGTGAACGAAGTGCAACACCCATGCCTTTAGGTTCAACGCGCTCCCCTGGTAGAAGGAAATCTTGTTGTGCATTGAGAATGAGGTGTTTTTGGCTGAACCAATGAGTACCATTGGTTGGTAACTCTGAAACCTATGCTATATCCTCCACCGTTACTGGAATTCCCACTCCTTGAACAATAGAGTATCCTTCTCTCAAATTGCATGCAAATTCCAAAACTTGCTGAGAATCAAATTCTGGAAGCCTTCGGAAATAGTCCAACCATCCTACTTGTAGAAAGATTTGGTGTGCCTCCTGGTAAAGTTCCAATAGAGCCGTTGAGCCAGGTTCATGTCTAACAACGTTTCCTCCCATAGTTACTGGTTCAGCAAAATGCAGAGTACAGAGTCGAGTTATCGTAGTCAAAACAGAGTAGGATGTTGCAAATGAAGTTATGACATGATAAGGCACAGACGGGGTGACGAGACAGTGCCGTGAGAAATAAGAAATGACAGTAATCGGCGTATAATGTAATGATTGCAATATTTTGGTATTCCCCCCCAACTGCGGTTAGAATGATATGTTTGAATGTACAGTGATTTTGGCAATCATATCAATATCTTCTCATTAACTACAGTTTAATATTTACACAAAAGCACGCATACCTTCACATTTTACCTTTGGTTGTTGCATGAACAATATAATCTCATCATTAATAGATCACCGATGATCATAAAAAGGGGTTTATAAAGTATGAGGGTTTTTATACAAAAGGTTTTCTATATTCACAAGAAGTAATAGTGAAGGAACATAATTATCAGGATGAATGGTTGATTCCTTTAATGAAGAGTGATGTGTATCCATCATTTTTGAGAGAAAGTAATCGTTCACTCTCGGGAAAAATGGGAAAATTGGTGCTTCTTAGGAAAGATGGAAAAGATTGGTGTTTCAGCAACGGGAAATGGTGTTTCAGCAACGGGAAATGGTGTTTCAGCAATGGGAAATGGTGGGAAAATGTTGTTGAAGGGAAGTGAGAGGGAATGGATTATGATTTGAAGTGAAATGGCAATGTTTCCCAAGCCGAAGCTTGATCCTTCCTGTATTGAAATTGTTCTTCTCAGCCAGTCTCCGAAGCTAAGATCTGCAAAATAGTTAATTTTAACATGGCAACCCTTGACAGGGATTATTAGTTAAAAATCTAATCTAAAAAAAATAAATATATAAATAGAAAAGCTAAGTGCAATGAGGGATAGCAGACTCCCCCAAAAAGACATAATGTATATCTTTCATGCAAGTGGCTTTGAAATCCTCTTTAGAAATAGGTTGTTGATACAAATGGAGCCGATACCCATTCACTAACAATGGTGTTCTAGAATCATCAATTGTTAGGAGTCCGACTGTTCCATTTGGGAAAACAGTATCTACTTCATAAGGTCCTAGCCACTTTGTTCTTAATTTGCCTTGAAAAGTTTCAAAACAGGAGTCATACAATAGAGCCCAATTACCTTTTTAGAACTGTTTATGCTTAATGGTTTTATCATGCCACCTGGTTCTTTACTGTTGTATCATAGTTGTTTGATGGATGGCATCCAACCTCTTTTCATCCAATTCCTGAAGCTGATGAAACCTAGCTGTCTGTGCATCAGTCAAGTCAAGGTTAATAGCTAAAGCAGTCGTTAAGGTTTTAATTTCAAATTCCACAGGAAAAACAACACTTTTACCATAAACTAATCCATAAGGTGAAAAACCCGTAGTGTTCCTCCAAGTAGTTATGTAAGCCCATAATGCTTCAGGCAACCTTTGAAACCAATCCCTTCTATTCTCCTTTACTGTTTTTGTTAACATGGCTTCTATGAATTTATTCGTACTTTGCACCTACTCATTGGCCTGGGGGTGATAAGGCATAGTCATTTTATGATTAATGTGATATTTCTGAAGTGTATCTTTAAAGCCATGAGAGTTGAAGGGAGGTCCTCCATCTGCGACTAGTTCTCTAGGCAATCCAAACCTAACAAAGGTTTCTTCAAATAAAAAGGTTAAAACAGATTCTTCATTAGCTCTAAGGAGTGCCTTAGCTTCCACCCATTTAGTCATATAATCTGTGCAAACCAGTATATAAACTGTTTGATTGGATGGAGGGTTGATGGGACCTATCAAATCTAGAGCCCATCTTTCAAAGGGTTCAATTATTACCTGGGGGTTTAGTGGCATTTCATCCCTGTGATTAGGCTGGCTCATTCTCTGACAGCTATCACAGGCCCTAACATACTCTTTGCATCCTTGAAAAGTGAAGGCCAATAATAAAACATTCTAAGAACCTTATGTGCTGTTCTTTTAGCAACAAAATGCCCTCCACAAGGGCCATCTTGACAAGCCTTCAATATATCATAAACCTCATCTTCTCTATAATTTCCTGATCAAGTCCTATGTGAAAAAGACACCTACTTATTGAGTTGTACCTAGCACTTTGCTGAATGATCTCTCTTTTCTCTCTATGTGACAGGTGTGATGGTAGCTTCCCTGCAACTAAATAATTGGAAATGTCTGCATACCAAGGTGAGTGAGCAGATATTGCAAATAAATATTCATCAGGAAAGGAATCATCTACTGGACTGTTCTCATCAGTTTTTATCCGAGAAAGGAAATCAACAATTACATTTTCTTTACCTGGTCAATCTACAATTGTAATATCAAATTCTTGTAGTAATAATAACCATCTAGTAACTCAAGCATTTGTAACTGATTTGTTCATTAAACACTTAATGGCCGAGTGATCAGTATGAACAAAAGTGGTGTAACTAGTAATATAATGTCGAAACTTATTAATAGCATAAATGACTGCTAAAAATTCCTTTTCGGTAACTGTGTAATTAAGTTCAGCAGGGGTCATATTTTTACTAATAAAATAGATAGCATAAGGAAGATTTTTTTCTTCTTGACCCAAGACAGCTCTAATTGCAGTATCTGAAGCATCAGAGGATATATGAAAGGGCAATGCCCAATCAGGTCCTCTTAAGATAGGAGCTACAGATAATTGATGTTTAAGTTCATTAAATGCTTTTTGACAACCATCAGTCCACTTGAATTCAACATCTTTCATAAGTAACACAAACAAAGGAGAAGCTATTTTAGAAAAATACTTGATAAATCTTCTATAATATCCAGCATGTCCTAAAAAAATTCTTACATCATTTTGTGTTTTAGGGATAGGAAGAGTCTGAATTACCTGCACCTTAGCTGGATCAACTTGAATTCCTGGGAACAAGATGAAGTGTCCCAATACAATTCCTTGATTCATTATCATATGGCATTTTTCAATACTTAAGGCAATATGAGCTTCTATACATCGTTTAAGTACTTTCTCAAGGTTTTGTAATGCATCTTCAAAAGTCACACCATAAGGAGTAAAGTCATCCATAAATATTTCTAAGGAGTCATTAAGCATATCATAGAAAATTCCTATCACTACTCTTTGAAATGTTGTTGGAGCATTACATAGCCCAAATGGAAGAACTCTATAGGAAAAAGTTCCCCATGGACTAGTAAAAGTGGTCTTGTCTTGGTCTTGGGGTGCAATCTTGATCTGGTTATATCCACTAAAACCATCCAAAAAGGAAAAGAATCTCTTTCCTGACAAATTGTCTAGCACCTGGTCAGTAAATGGTAAGGGGAAATGATCTTTTTGAGTGGCTTTATTTAGAGCTCTATAATCCACACACACTCTCCATTTCTCATTTTTCTTAGGTACAATCACTAATGGAGAAACCCATTCACTATCAGATATAGGATATATAAATCCTGCATTCAACAATTTTTGAAGTTCTTCTTTAACAATTTCCCTCAAATTGGGATTCATTCGTCGCTAGGGTTGACAGACTGGGTGAGACCCCTCTTTGATATAAATATGATGAGTACATAATTCAGGAGAGATTCCCTTTATATCTGTGTAGTCGCATGCGAATGCTTCCTTATGTTCATGAAGTAACTTCATTAACTACTGTGTTTCAGCATCTGTTAGGTTAGGGTTTATATTTAATGTTTTTCCAGGTTCGGTTTCTACTGTTATACTCTTGGAGGAGATATCAGCAGATGTCTGAGATAAATTTTCAGTTTTAAGGTTTTGCTGTGATTCAGGTTCCAAGATTGTAGTCAAGTGATCATGTGTTCCAGAGTTAACCGAAGAAAGTTCGGAAATAAAATTACTAATTAGTTCATCTTCAGTTGTATCTTTAAAAGTTAAGGCTTGTCAAACAGTCAAGATGGGTTGGGTCTCATCATCTTCATAGTCTAACCATACAGAGTTATCATTGTTAATCATAGGTGTAGCATGAGGGTAAAGAGTAAGTTTCTTGGTTTCACATCCATTAGAAATTGTCATTGAACCTGATCTACAGCTGATGAAGGCATCTGCTGTAGCCATCCAAGGTCTCCCTAAAATCAATGGATGTCCCCCCAACTTTGTTTTAGTCTGTAATACAACAAAATCAGCTGGGTAGTTCCAAGGTTCGACTGAAATTATCAAGTCTTCAATAACTCCTTATGGTTTGATTGTGGAACGGTCAGCTAGTTCTAGAATGGTTGGGGTTTCTCTAATTACATTCTTTAACTGTAATAACTCTACAGTTTCAAGTTTCATAATGTTTATAGCAGCACCTAGATCCACTAGAACTCTGGAAACAAATTTTTTTCCAACCTGTATTGTAACTGTAGGATGACCAGGGTCACCATATTTCACAGGAGGGGTTCTTACTGACATTAAAGCAGCTAGATCACCCATAACATGAACTGTAAGGGGATCTTTAGCTTTTCTTCTAGGTTTCTTAATGCAAATGTCTCTAACAATTCTAGCATAAATTGGTACATCTTTAAGTGCTTGTAAGAGTGGAATTTTAACATACAGATTCTGCAATTCTCCTAAAAGGTTAAAAGCAGGTGGCTCAAGTGTCTTGGTAAGAGCCAAACGTTCAGGGAATGGTGGCTCTGCTGTTTCAACAGTTTTATTAGAGGATGACTCAACAACATTGTTATTATATGACTTATCTTTTCCTATCTCCTCTTTATCAGAGTCAGAAGAAGTAATGTCGTCAATAATAGGTTCAACTATTCTCCCAGAGCGAAAATGAATATCATTACATTGCATAGGGAAAACAGGCTGGTTTTGAATATCAATGACCTGCAGAGCTTTATTATTATTAGGGTTTGGTTCGGTTTCACAGGCAGCTGGGGTCTCATTGTCTGGTTATTTGGTGGACCATTTGTTGGTAGGGAGAGATATTGCTGATATTGGGGGAATTGGTTTGGAAATGGGATTTGCTGAGCTGTCCAGCTTGGGTTCCATTGATTAAAATAAGATTTCTATAGAGCCCAGGGATTCCATATTGTAGGATCGACAAAGGGGGGGTTTGGTTGCTGCATGGGTGGGAAGTTCATTTGGTTGAAGGGTGGGTATTACATTTAATTTAAGGGCAGGTAATTTGCTTGAAAAGGAGGATGATTATTCCAATGATTAAATGGCATATTAGAATTCGTACCTTGTCCTCGTGGTTGCCATTGCCTCCTCTGTGTCAGCAAGTAAACTACTTCAGCTTCTTCTTCAGTTGGTTGCAATCCTGCTTTTATTCCTGGTAAAGAAGGGCATTGTTGAGTCTCATGGTTCTTCTCGTAAATAGTGCAAATTGGTACCATGTCCAGTGGGCATTCCCTTAGTGGGTGTTTTTCTCTGCATTTAGAGCAAAAAATAGCCAAAGAAGCTTCTGCCTCTGCCTGCTTCTTTTTAACTTGCAAGGTATCAATTTTTGAAGCAAAAGAGCTTAACATTTTAGTTTTAAATTCTTCAAGTTACCTATTTCAGCCCATGTTGCTCCTCCACTAGCTGATTTCTGGACTCTTGAGTATGTACTATCTCTACTTTTTGGTATGTTTGCTGCTCCTCTTGAACATCTCTTACAGAGGCTTACAATCTCATCATATGATTCCTTAGATATATCCCCTTTTCCAAGCATATTCAACATGTCTAAATAGTCATCTCGTACCCCTTTCAATAGTATTGACTTAAGAATATCCTTACTCATATTAGGATGATCAGATCGCTGCAAATTATATTGTAATCTCTCCACGAAATCCTCTAGGTTTTCATCCTCCTTCTGAACCATCTTAAATAATTCCTCCTTCCTTTCTCTTGTTCGGCAATAGTCCTGGTATTTGGCCAAGAATTTTTCTTTCATTTGATCCCATGTTGTGATCACATGTCTTCCCAGGCTCATGAACCACCTTAGTGCATTTCCTTTTAATGTTGCTGGAAATAACTTTAACTTTTGAGGATTAGTAACATAATCATAACTCCTACATAATATATCAAACTCAAACAGAAATTCATCAGGGTCTTGAGATGATAAACCATGGAAATTACGTAGGGCTGAGAGTGGAATGTTCTTCATAGGAGTTGCCTCTCTAGGAAGATCTCCAATAGGGAATTCCAAGGTGGAAAGGGAATTTTCTCCTCTTCCTTCTCTTCGTTCCCCATCAAAGGGTCCTTCATTGTTTCCATCCATTGGTTGTTCCCCTGTTTCACTTGCTTGGTCTTCAGCGCTTTCTGTTGGGCTCTCAATGTCCTAAACTGGTTCCTCAACTTCAATATCTTCTATTATTTCCTCAATATCTTCCATTGACTCCTCGATTTGTTCTATTGCCTCTTCGGCCCTTTCTGGTCCCAATACTTCCTCCGTTTCGTAATCCATCTGGAGAGAGTGCCAGGTCTGTGGCCTCCGAGGGCTCATCTTCTGAGATGTTTCAGCTTTTGAAATAATATCGTCAATGAAAGTTTTCCTTCCTCCTCTGCCTTGGCCCCTGCCGCTTGTACGGTTAGTTTTCCTGCATCCTCTCATGCATCCTGTACATCTAAAAGAAAATCATTAATTCTCTTAAAATATTCGGTCGCCTTCCCCGGCAACAGCGCCAAAATGTTGGTCACTTTAATTGCTTACTAATTAAACAGTCGAGTGCCACATAAATTGTCAACCCGGGAAAGTCTGATTATTTCAAAGGTAACTACGTACTATATGTACTCAATTTTAATAGCACTAAAAGTTGTAGTATAAATAAATCACGCCCTGTTAAATCGTCACTTTGTTTTACAACAACTATACTCTATTGCAGATATCTAATAAGAGATGAATAATTAATCAGAAAGAATAAATCTTCAAAAGAAAACAATGGCTATTATGTAACAAAGGATTAGGACCCTATCCCCAAAGTAGGAACCTTCAACACCTGCCTCTGTTATCCAGTTCACCAATTCAGTCTGTAAACCTAATCACTGGTGAGACACTCATGAAATAGCATCAATCGATTAAGAGAGAAACAGAGTTTCAGCAAAAGTAAAATAACATCCAGAAACAATACTTGTTAACAATGTATGAACAGAAATCACACTTAACACACGACAAAAAGATAATGGGTGAATCTTGTGATGAAGGTGGGCCTTGTCCTTCTCACAAGATTCCCTAGGACACAAAAACTAAGATGAGATACTCAGAACAAAACTCTATTCATTCATCAATATACCATATTACAGAAAATATTCAGTCTCGTTCCTTCAACTCAACCTTGTGTTACAACTTTTTCATCCCCCCTTCTAATGTAGATGTCTCCTCTTTATAGAGGAGACATCTATTACAAAAGATTTACATTATAGATTCTAGTTCAACCCATTATACAAAAATAGGGAAATCGGTTTCCCGTCAACAGAATATTGTTACAGTAATTTAGATTATGAACGTTACAACCAATGTAACAGGTTCCTCAGTGATCGATCAGGTTCCTTTGTTGTTGTCAAATCTGGTACGCAAATCTCAACTGTCTTAGCTTCGAGATTTGCATGTTGTTCTTTTTATTTCAGCTTCAAGATTCGTGTGCTATTCCTGCTGTTTCAGCAACTGCAAAAGATAGTCCTGCCAGCTTTAGGCGGTTTCAACAATGTGGTTTTCACATCATTCTTTAATTGTTCAACAACTCAGTCAACTTCAAAGATCAATTATAAAGATACCATGATTATGTGTTAAATAATTAAACATATAGCAATGAGAAGAGTCACTGCATACCTTTAGAATGATTGAGTCAAAACACTAGCAAGGACTTTCAAATATGGGTTGAAAAGGGTAATATTATAACAAAATATAAGGTCAAAGAGAGACAATATGGGGTCCTAACAAATCCTAGAGGTGGAGATAGACAAATTCCTCATGGTTTAGGTGGAGAGATCTAGAGGCATCTATGCTTATTTAGGGCCTAGTGATTTGATGGGATTGCGGTAAAGCTTAGTTGTATAGATGAGGATTTCGAGCCTAGGAATCCCTTGGTGTGATCTACGGTAAAGCATAAGGAATCCCTAGTTTGTTTTTGTTATAAGTCCCACATTCATGCTTTGAATATGGCATGGGGTGATTCGCTGAAGGAGAGAATTGGTTCGGCCCAATCTATGGTTGGATGGTATGTGGGAGTCACTGGCTTGGTTGGATCTTGCATATGTTAATAAGAGCTCTTTTCCTCTTGTGATTTATGTATAAATGTACTTTTTTAATATGTGGTTTTTATGGTTATTTTCTCTATGTTATTTTGTTGGTTATATGTTGGTTATAAGTATGGTTTTATGGCATATCTTAGTTATGCCTCTTATCATATTTTGATTGATAAATGAATATATAGTGAATGTATGACCTAATATATGATAATGTAGCTATTGTGATAAGCCATTAATTCTTCTTGACAATTCTCAGATAAGTATGAGACCCCTATGCTCAGGTTTGTGGTTATGACCTATATATTACATGATTGTGATATGTTTGATGAAATTATTCTCATGGATAGTAGGAGTCAGGTCAAGTTCTTATATTAATGCTTGCATTAGTAGCTTTAATTCATTGTCATTTATCATTTTTGGAAGTTTCATGAATTTTTGGGTAGAGGCTTGAGACCCAGCCCTAAGAAACTAGCACAACATCCGGGGTCGTTGGATCATAACTACTTAAAATGGGCCATATTCACATGTATTACTTGTTGTGGGAGCGATTAGAGGGTATCAATCACATGCATGGATTGTCATGGGAGAGACCGGGGGTCTAGCTCAACAAAATGACAAGTTTTCTCAAGGGCTTGCCACTTGGAAGGGTTTGTTGTCTCCTGAAGGTTTTGTAGCTCCTTAGAAAGGTCAGTTTAGTTTTTTTTTGTCAATTCCACTTCCTTAACTATACATGGGGACCTGAACCACATCATAGAAACTCTTCATCACATTTTTACCCCAATGGACCAGTTAGCTTGGGTAAATGTGGGAGGAGGGTGTTATAGAGTGGTATCAGAGCATGGTTCAACACTTGGATTGGATGGGCGGAATGTGTTCATCATGCATACATGTCAGTTGCATATGTGTTTATTATGCTTGTTGTCTATGTTCTTTTTGTGTATGCATGGCGATGGTAATTTTTACAGTTGTGCTGTCATGTAGAAGTTGATGATGTTGTTGTTGGGATGTGTATGTCATGCATAAATTTTGGTTATATATGTGTTTGTTATGCATGCCAGTGTCTGTATATTTGTTATGCATATATTGTTATTGTTATGGTTGTGCATGCATAGTAGGCTAGAGATTCATTGTGAGAGTCATTTTTGCATCTTATGTCACCATGATTTTGATGTGCTGGTTGAGATAGAGCAAGAGATGTTGACCACCATAGTGAGGTTGTGGCATTAAACTTCAAGGTAAGAGCATGTTGTCATAAATGTATTGTATGATTGGCATGTAGGTATGTTAGTTAATGGATTGTTATATGTATTAAGTTTATATGCATTTCTATCATTTTATTGTAGTTGTGATTACATACATGATAGATTCTAGTTGGTCGGTGTAGTTGTATGCACATGTGTCAGATAGTCATGAATGATAGTAACATGTTGTATGCATTGTGGTCTTATGCCTGATGATTATGGTCATTACAGCTGATGTATTGATGTTATTATCTTTTGTGCTAATTTGGATTGACCTAGGTAGATAATTATGGTTATGACATTCATGTATGAGTTAATATATTGTGATATTATGTCATACTAATCTAGACTGGTTTGTTTAGATATGATAGCCTCCCTTAAGATACATTAACATATGAGTTTGATTATTTTATCTATTTTGTGTTTGAGGGTTTATTATGTTGTCTAATTGGTGTTTGAGTGTTTGATTGTCTCGTCTATTTGGTGACTGAGAGTTTCAATGTCTATTATGTCATCTATTTGTTGTTTGAATGTTTGATTAATTACATGATATGAGTATGTGTTTATAAGATTACATGAAGGAATGATCTTGTTTTAAGATGTTTGTACTAACATAATATATTTAGAGACAACTGATATGTACTTGAGTGTAAGTGGGTGATAGTTGTAGCATTATGACTAGAGACTATGAGTTGAATGTTGATTATGACATGGTTGTTAGTCTTGGTAAAGGTTAATTTCAAATTCATAGACATGATGCCTTTATTTTTGGAACATGTGACTAACATGTGTGAACAGATGCAAGGAAACATGCTTGGAATTATCATGACAATGTAATATTTGATAGTGATGTGACAGTACATAATAAGACTTGATTGCAGCAAGGTAAGAGTAAACACAAATGAATTGGATGAGAATTACTTTGGCTATGTTTGGAAACTACAATTCTAAATGAATGAATGCTTTAAATACATGAAGTCTTCTTAACCTTTATTTTGTCTAATATTATGTGGATGTCTTCTATATTTATGAACATGTACTTGAAAGGTATGACAATTGGTTTTTAGTTATGGAAGGATTCATCAAGGAATCAAATTCTCTTGATAGATTATGTATGTGCATGTTCAGATACAAGGCAACATGCTTGGCACAACAAGGTAAGGTAATTGGTATATTAATATTCTTATTTATGCACTGATAGTTATGTGTTTATGGTAGTATGATGCAAGGGATTTCATGGTAAAAGAGACTTCCATGAAATCTTGAAGGCTTGGGCTGATTTTTCCCTTGGAAGAATTGGGAGCCCATGGGGATTGAGTCATGATGTTTGTTGAGAGTCTTGTGATTTCAATGCTTTGTGCTTCATTTGCACTCGATTTTTAGTTTTGTTTATGTTTAGTGTGTGGCCATACCACTTTTATTTTGGTGTCATATTGTTATTGGTTTTCATGGTTTTCTTCTTATCTGTTTCTTATTATTGCCTTTTATGTTTTGAGTCTTGGGAACTAGTTTGGGAAAAGGGAAAGTTAATGGGGATCAGGAAGGGCTGAATGAAACCTAGCAAGTAATGTAACACTTGAATGAAGCTTGGTGCATGAGTAATGGAATTTGAAGGCAAGAGTATGACATTTGGTTGGATTGGTAGTGTTCATTGGGGTAAATGGATGGTGGCAAGATATTCATGAGAATGGTAACATGAAAGGTAGATTAAATGGATTTGAGGTGTCAGATGCCTTGGCTATGTTGGGAACTATTATTCTCAATATTATGCAAATTGTACACGGATAAAGGAAGTTCTCTTAACCTTGAACTTATGATATCTAGTAATTATGTTGTGATCGTGATTATGTTGATGTCTATATATCTATACATGTATGTATGTATGCCATTGTCTGATAGGATCATGATTGTTTTATGCTAATGTTTATATATGTGTATGTATGTATGTATGTATGTATGTCATTATCTGATACAGTTGTCAGGAATCATTATTGTGGAGAAATGATTACTTATATAGGTGAATGACATCAGAGAGATTCTTGGACTTATGGGGATTCAAGTGGGAAGAGTAGTCCTGAAAAATCTACAAGGTTAGTATCATGTGATTATGGATTGATATTATGTGACTATACTATGTCAATGTTATGGACAGACTATGTTGAAGGATACATCAGTGGAATGAAAGCAGTTTGCTTTGCGGCATGTTGGGACAAGCATGGATAAGAAACTAGAAGCAAGGTTGTTTGGTAAGGACAATATGGTCTAAGGATGTGTTGTACTAGTGTTGTGTACATGTATCATATGTAGTATTGTGTACATATGATGTTGTGTGCCTATTGTATATATGGTGTTGTGTGTATATTGCATATGTAGTGTTGGGTATAAATGGCGCTATGCACATGTTGGCTATGCAGTGTTGTGTACATATCGTATTGAGCACATGTTCGATATGCAGTGTTGTGTGCATATTTTGTTGTGCAGTGTTGTGTACATATGGTTCTATGTACATGTTGTATATGAAGCTTTATGTACATATGGTATTGTGTGCATGTTGTACATGTGTTTCTATGTACATATGGTCTTGTGTGCATGATTGTACATGTGGTGTTATGTGCATGTGGTGATGTGTACATGTTGTACATGTGGTGTTGTGTTCATGTTATACATGTGCTACTATGTACATGTTGTGTCATGTACATGTCATGCATGTGGTATTGTGTACGCATTATACATGTTGTGTGTTGTACATGTGGCGTTGTGTACATGTTGTTCAGGTGGTGGTGTGTATATGTGATGTTGTGTACACAATGTGCATGTGATGTTGTGTACAAGTGGTACTGTGTACATGTTTTACATGTGGTATTGTGTGCATGTCGTACGTGTTGTGGTGTGTACATTCAATACTACATATGTGCATTTTGTAGTTGTTGTGTCGTGATATGTCTATTTGTTGTCTTGTATTATGTGAATGTATATGTATGTGTCATATTGTACACCGGGTGTAGGTGTAGGTGTATGTGTTGTGTTGTATGATGGGTGTAGGCGCATGTATTGTGTGATGTTGTATGTTGTGTGTATGTGTACATGATTGAAGATAAGAAAAAGCACTGGATGCTTGCTGGGTGTGGCAACCAATATGGTGTGTGTACATAAAGGACAAAGGATAAAGATAGAAGCAAATGATCGATTAATGGATAACTACTAGTATTTTAGTTTAGTTTTATTATGCATGTGATCTATGATTATTACATGTGATCTCTGATTATGTTTTATGATGATTGCATGTGATTCATGATTTTGATCTATGATGATTTTGTTTTGAGATAACTGGAGGTGATATGTTTATACATGATGATTCGGTCAAGAGCTAGTTTGACTTGTTGTCACAGGAAGTGAACATAAGCGAAAGTGTACCTTATTTACATGCCACCAATGAGGTATGATTTAGATTTATTTCAATTCCATTTGAATCTAATGGTGATTATGTGCTTGGTACAGGAAAGCATGGAAAATTCCCATTTGGGTGGTGGAAACTTACTGCAAGAATTAGTAGCAACAACAAAAGGAATCGAAACATGTAGCAGTATGTTGGTAAATCACTTTAGGAGTAGGGCCATTGTGGGACACGGTACCCAATAGTGTCCATTGATTTCCAAGAGCATGCTATGACTAGTATGATGGTTTTGTGGAAGGGTTATGCCTTAGCTTTTGGATCTTTTGTTGTGAGGAAGCCTTGCAAGGGATGGATTTCCCGGAATAGGGGATGTCAAGGAACTTGGAATGTGAGTGATTACATGGAATAGGGTGATTGGATTGCCCAAGGGACTGTGCAATAGAGAAGGTAAGGTCTGGGGTACATTTATTTTGGTCATTAGCATTGCTAGATGGAATCAGATGCACATTGCGAGTGTGCCCTGGAAAAATGAGCTAGTAACTATTCTCTAAGAGACAAGTGGTGCAGGATTGTAGCATTGTAAATTGGATGCACCTTTGACTTTGGCAGTGTATGTTCGACTTCTTGAGAAGGAGGTGAATACTTGTACTACTTTTGAGGGTGGAGGTGTGAGCCTTTGAATTCCCTTGTTGCGGAAGCAGGCACCATATCCTTTTATTTTTTGGGTGAGAAAATGTGCATGTGTATAATTCTATATTATTGTAAATACTATATCGAGCTGGATTTATAAAGCTCCATGAACAATATAGTTATTTTCCGGGGAATAAAATGTGCATAAGTATATGTATTTTTTTATTGTAAATATTGTAATGAGCTATGTTATGAAGCTCCAGTAAACAATATTTTTGTCATGTTTCAACAGTGGTCATTGTAAATACTTGCAATGAGATTTTTTATAAAGCTCCATGGGCAATATGTGTCATTGAAAACAGAGGACAATGTTCCCCAAGAGGGAGGGTTCTATAACAACCTTGGTTAAAAATCCATGTAATGATGTTACTAAAAGAAAAATAATACTAAGTTCATGCAACACATATCCAAGTTGAATGATGGGCAAATATCCTAGCAAGTGTTAATTTGGTTTGTTATGGCTAAAGGAAATTGGAAAAGGCATTGGCAAAGGCTTTGAAAAGGAAATAGGCATTAATTTGAATTTTATTTATGAAAATAAAGGAAATTAGGAGAAAGGAAGATGAAAGGTCACAATTGCATGTGAGGAGGGAAATGAAGGAAAATAATGGAAAATGAAGAAAATATAGGTCTCATTGATAAAAATTATTTTGAGACTCAATTAATGGGTTTTTGACAATTTTTAGGTGGAGCTCTCTCTATATTCTCTCTACTCTCTCATACTCTCATACACATAGATTATTCTTGGCGCACTCTAGCATTGGATGAAATAAAGCAGAGGAAGGACAAGAAATCAAAGGGAAGCAAGGATCAAGAAATGAAGAGAGGCATCAAGTGGTTATAGTGGGATTACTTACCGATATCAAGTTGCACATATGATTTCTTTGCTAGTTTTGGCATTCATGGAACATGCATGTTTATTTTTAGTTCTCTTGATATATTTGGCTTGGGTTTTTCTAGGTATGATAATGGTTTTCAGCCTTGCCTTTCCATTTTTGGATAAGCATGGTGTGATGGCATTCTCTTTTTTTGGATGAGTTGGATTTCCAGAGGGATTCAAAATTGAGTGGGGTGGTCTTAGGGGAGAAGCACAAGGCCTAGGAATCCTTGGACAAGTGAAGGTGGGATTGCGATAAAGCCTAATTTTGTATGCCCTTGTTAGGCCTAGGAATCCTCGACCAGTGAATGGAAAGATATACAGTAAATCCTAGAGGGTGGAGCCTCGTTGGGCCTAGGAATCCCCAACCGATGAATGGTAGGAAATATGGTAAAGCTTAGAGGTAGAGATAGAAAAATTCCTCACATTTTAGGTGGACAGATCTAGAGGCATATGTTATATAGAATTCTTCTTGAAAGTGTACAAAAAGAAACTACTTTAGGTTGTGGATGAAAAATAACCCTAACAATAAAAATTATTCTTGAACAGTGTAGATCTGCAACAAATGATAGAAACAAATCCTACCAAAGCCATGATCTATGCCATAGTCATAGTTAAAAAAATGGAATAGTAAAATAAGCGCATGTAACTCCAATCGAATGGAAACTAGATATATAAATAATATATTTTATTAAACAACATCCATGAAGGGAACAAATAATGTTACCAGCCCTGTGATGTAGGAAAGTGTTCCCTCTGTGGAAAGAGGCAACCCCTCTAGCCCTAGAGTGGGTCTAGTCACAGATAAGGACAGATCAACAATAGCTTTCCCTAAACAGTCAAAGTTGGAAGCTTACCTCAGCCGGTGGTTGATGGAGTTCCGTTGCACCGCTCCAGCTTTCGCTTCCTTCTCCTCAATGAGTGATCAACCTGAAACAATGCAAAGGAAATACAACAGAGCATGTAACTGGAAAACAACAATGATCTATTTACTCACAAAGTCAAGAAGTCATGAGCTATCAAATACATTACATACAGGACATAGGAAAACATCATTGATTGTATTAATAATGAAATAAGAGCAAGCTTACAACCAAAGTCTTGACGTCACAAGCCTTCTCAGAGAAATCTAGCCAGCATGTTCTTCAAGCATTCGCTCTTTGAATATGGATCTCCCAACATACAAAGGTCTCTCTCTCACTCACAAGTTTTGCATGAAATCAAGGGCACTTCACAACCTTCCCCAAGCCATCAACACTCTCACATTTATCACACTCACACCAAATATCTATCAAAAGCACTAACAACACTGCTCAATCCAAGAATTTACAAACTAGATGATCATAGCAAAGGTGAGTGTTTAAATAGGAGAAGGAGTCTCCATGGATGGTGGAAGAGAGAGCTTATCACCAAGGAAGGTAGCACAATTGACGAAACTGCCACACCAAGGAAGGAAGGGCAACGCAAACTATGCCAACAACCAGGTCTGGAGTCATCCAAAAGGCTGACTGTTGGAACAAATTCGCCCAATCTGGATCATCATGGGTACATAACTGAACTTCAGCACTCACATCGCGAGTGAGAAATGAAGCTAGTCAAATCATCGCTGAAGCTAATAAGAAACCTCGTGCTAGAGGATGAAATTGGACCATCGTGGGAATCAGATGTACTTCTGCACTGGCAGCGTGGCTGGACTATTTAGGAGCGCCTTTCAATGTGTTTATTAAGTCCATAGTCGCGATGAGGCAGATGACTTAGGAAAAGTGGGTCAATTACCAGCATAAGAGAGCATTTGTTCAACATGAGCATGTTTGACTTGGACACATGACACCGTAGATGGACTAGGAGTGAAGGCAGTGACAAATTACTATGTAACAGATGCCCCCTAAAGTATGAAGCCCGAGAGAGTGGGAGGGGTGAAATTATTTACGAAACCAACTAAGCTGGAACACCATCTGGAAGAACCTGTAGGTGCAAGTACAACTGATATCTCTGATAGTGAAATACATGTAGTCTAGGCACGGATGCAGCCATCCAGAAGACATACGAACTAGGTCTGTGGTATGGACGCAACCATCCAACTAATAAGACCATGATAATGATAAAGGTGTGGTCACAGCCATCCATGAAAACTCAGGTATGGTCATAGCCATCCATCAACAAGTCATGTAATCACGAACCAATCCATGTAGCCTGAACATGTGTGATCTGAGTTTGGGGTCTTGAACCCAACTGATCATAGTACAAATTCTAACATGCGAATAGGGATGCTGAAGTCGGGCATGATAGAAAATTGCTTGATTACCGATCGATGATGTAAACCATCAACAAGTGCGAGAGAAACCACCAATAATGCCAATGGTTCTCAAGGTACTATCCAGTACAATCCATGAAGTGTGAAGAATAAGCTGAAGTTGAACACTCATGGAATCACCCGATCGGTGACCAATGATGTAAGTTGACTGCCAGGCACGAAGAACTTTCCATTGAGGCATGCATACGAAAAGGGATCTCTAGATCAATCTCTTGGATAATGAGCTGAAGTCGACAGGAGATGATCTGTCGCAGGAGGGCCATAATGTTTCCCCCATCAATGACATGAGACAAGGCACAAGTGGTAGATGGTGAAACAGAGTATCAAAGAAAAAGGCAAGGATGTAAACTGCAGAAGGATTATACTCTTGAACATGTTGGCGACATGACTTTGGAGGGTGGCAGCATTCAGGTACCAAAGGATCAGAGGTTTAATGGAGACAACATGGATTAGATGGAATGAGGCTAAATGACAACCCAAACCTGCCGAAGGCCAAATGACAATGTATGTATGGCCCAACCCGACAAGAAGCTAAAGTGTCGATGTTCAAGAGTGACTAGCTACCATAGAAAATCAATGATGATTTCCAAATTTTCCCCCACCATTGCTAGCGAGTACCCCAATTATTTTTGAAAACAAGCTTGAAGGGGATAGCATATGCTTGTGATATAAGTTAGACCTTCGGTCGAATCCAACCTAGTAATAGTTTAACGAGCCCTAAGGAGGGGAAGCTCGAGTCTCGTCATGGTGACGAGTCCAATGTCGTCAAGGTTTAACGAGTCCGACTTAGGCAAAAATCAGAGTCCTTTTCATGTTTAGGGAGTTTGAAAAAGACACAGAAAAGAAAACTCGAAGGGGATCCTTTTTCGTAAAGTTGTGTCTCTCAAGCCCGAAAAAGTATAAAATGATACTCGAAAGAACTGTTTAACCATTACAATCAAGGAGTACTTTTTGTGATTAGTGATCTCGACCCAAAAAAGTAGAAAAGCGATCGAAACCACGTCGTTTCGTAACCAATAACGAGCCTGAAATGACAAAAGCTTGACAATATTTTCTCGTTTACACGGTCATAGAAGAGCTTAAAGCAGACCGCCTCTCGTTTCGTTTAACGAGTCCAAAGGGACAACTTGGCTATCTTTTCATTTTTTAAGTCGAAAAAGAGCATTAAAGACAACTTTATGGACCAAGTGCACATGTAACTCCACCACCTATAGTTCTTCACAAAACACGTCAAACGTAAAATTGATTCGACATAAACAATACGAAAAGATAATTAGAAACTGAAATTCCAACTAACCATGCAAAAAATGGTAAAAACCCACATTACAAAGTGCAATTTTTAAATATTTCAAAAAAAATTACTCTAAAAGGAGGCTAATCCATTTCATTTTTACCATTTGCACTGTACAATTCACCATTGGAGAATTTGGAGCACCAACCAGAGCTAACTTCTCGAGCTGATTGCAGCCTCATCTGTTGATGATTCACCGTGAAACTTCGACCAAGTAGTCATTCTCCTGCACTTCATTTCAATGGTTTTTTTATGCATTTGAGTGTTGGATATGCAAGTTTGAGTGGATTTTTGAATTGACATCCGCCACTCGGTCATCACGGGTATACCGCTCGGGTTTGCGATGACCGAGTGTGACTTCCATGTAACACTCTACGATCATCGTGGGAATATGATGTATTCCTGCGATGACCGCGAGAAAATTGAACTCAGAACTTCATGCCATCACAACTGTTTTAAAAATAGTCGCGATGGCGACCCAAAATTATATTTTTATTCAAATTATAGATTAAAATTCATGAATGAAGTTCTAATTCATTTATTCTCTTCATGCAGGGCATTATGGTTTTTATCTGGCAGGAACGAACCCATGATTTTAACGATGAGGCAGCTTTTGCTGACGCTAGGTGTTGAAATGCCTTATGTTCATGTGGATTGCTAAAATTCTTCCTGACTCTGCATCTTCAGTCCCAACCTGATCTACTAGAGCTAATAATTCGTGCATGGAACCCAACAGATGGGAAATTCATAATCCAAGGCCGAGACATCAATTTTGATGCAACATATGTATACTTTTTGACCGAATTGTCCCGAAACGATGAGAGGCCAATCCTAAAGGGCCAACGCCCTGGGGGTGAATCACTAGAAATGATAATGGCACGAGTGTGCCCTCGGGCGTGAAGAACAAATAGCGGGAAGGTGGCAATCCCGATAGTGGAGGACTTAGTTCTCCATGTAATTCTATTTATGGTGACCAGGGTAGCGGGCTCCCAAGCCCAACACGAGGCATCGAAGACTCGTCTACGGTTGTCTCTTGAATGCCTTAATCCAACCATGTTCAACTGGGTAGAGACAGTGACAGCTAATATGAAGAGGAAACTTAACAACTGTCGTCGAGGAGAGACGAAGAAGTTTGGATACGGATCCATCTTGATCCCACTCATGGTGGAGTGGGTGCTGGCACTGAAATTGCAAGACATGGTCTTGGATGCGCCCAAACCACGAGAGCCTAGGATCACACGGTGGGCTCACGTTATGTCACGAGGAGGTGGTAGATGCCTAGTATCATGGGGGCGATGTTCAATGAGTGGTTGGAGCGCCAAACTATCTTTGTTGAGGACTGGCCATATGCTGGGATGGATTTCCATGGAGATCCCAATATGCAGCTACCTCTTAGCGAGCAGTGGGATGATGGTGGTAAGGCACTTGATCATGCTATATTTTTTTTTGTATTTTATCTTTTATAATGTTTTTGGATTTTTTCATGTATACGTCCTAATGAGGTACTCTATGGTATTTGTAGATGTGGGACCAGTGAGACCCGTAGGACTAGCTCCAGAAGTGCAGAGGGACCCAGAGGGTATCAGAGAGGTAGCCTTGGCTCCTCCAACTAGCGATTCCATAGAGAGAGTGGCCCAAAATCTTGAGGGTTTGACAGTGGAGATCCCTGATTATATGGGGATCGAGGAGGTCCTCAAAGAGTTCCAGATTCACACAGTAGGGGTGATTCCTAGGTTGCACCAATTTTTGAGACGGGTTGCACAAGCGGTGGTGTGCTATAGGGAGCATAACCCACCATAGTAGACACCTAGGTTTTATCCTGTTGATTTTTTAAGAGACATGTGTCTTGGATGTATGGAGAGCACAGACTCTATTTGGACATATACATTTATTTTTTGAGTGCCTCGGTGCACCACACGATA